>JABCKT010000032.1:0-118910 GCA_018858115.1 Tephrocybe rancida
TGATTCCCCCTTTTTCACCCTACCTTCCGCCGGCGCCCTCCCTGGGCGCCAGCCCCTGCCCCTTGCCCCCCTCCCTCCCCCCCCCCCCCCCCCCCCCCCCCCCCCCAGCAGGCACCACGTTTGACAAATTGACCCTTCAATGGGCGAGCGGTGTGCCTGATCTAGCGAAGGCACTTGAGGCGCTGCAAAGCTTGTCCCTTATAGAAAAGCGCCATCATAACTACTCTGTTCTCTCGGTCATCAGGCGTTATGTTCTCGATTCTTCCCATTTATCGATTCAAGTACTACACAAATCTATGATTGAGTCTGCATGCAGACTTCTGGCAAAAGATCAAGACATCTCCCGATGATCCTTCGTGGAAGGAGTGTGCTTCAGAACTTGCAGAAGAGGAAGAACCCTCGAGGCCATTCTACTTGGGGCTACAATCTCAACAAAGCAGCTGATCGATGTGCTCCTTATTCTAGCAGAGCACCAACAAGTACCAGGCCACGGATCAGAGCTATCGAGCATGCTCTAGGAATGGTACAACTCATGCACAGCGATCTACTCCGTACAACTGTCTTGTGCTAGTATGAAGAGATTTACGAAAATGCCCTATAGCACTTCAATTCCGCACGAGAGGCTTTTCTTATTGGACATAATAAGAAAAAGGCGGTCAATTGCCTCCTTCAATAAGTTGAAGTACACAAAAACTCGCCCGATATGTTAAACGCGCTGTACTGCGAGCTCATCTACCGGCCACATACGGGGTTCTCTCCGCCCGACGACAGGAGTGCAGTCGCTCGATGCAAACACTCCCCCGGTCTTGTTTACTGGTGTTCGGGCACCTTCTCTGGCGCCATCGACTTACTATTACAAGCCAGCACCGAGTTTGCGGGATTTGGGGAACGTGTCAAAGACGCACGGTGCTCGTATCATCTCGTAGAAGCGTATTATGGGGCTGGCAACTATGTGAAAACTGAAGGATGGGCAACGGATTCGGAACGCAAATATCATAGCAACATAGGACGCAGTCAAGTCCAAGCGTCGCCGATACATGTACATTGCCATGGAGGAATATGAAACAGCCTTTGTAACCTTGCTTAACTGGTGACTGCCTCTGAGCACCGCTTGAGCATTGGAAAAGATAGGACATGCATGCGCGAAGCTAGGAAGGACGATGGATGCGCGAATGGCATTTGAAGAATCTCTTCGTTATTACTCGACCGTATCATGAATGACAAGAAGTCAGCACGGTACCGTTTTCTCTTGAGTGGCCTAGATGACCCGGAACCTGTTCCCAATGACGCAGGACGCTGTCCAGTCAGCTTCCGGAACGCGTTATTAAGGTCGCCCAAACCTCAAGAGCCTTAACACATCTTCGTTCAATTAGAATGTGCGCCAATGAACTTGCGAGGAGTATAGTAGTATATAGGATACGCATGTTGATGGGCTAAGGAAGTCCGAAAGGTATGGCCCATTTGTAGTATCAGAGTTCATCGATATATGTAATTATGTATATGTACAGGTGAAAAAAGAACCCGTTGCTGGGCTAACGTTGTCAAAGACCAGAGGCGAATCAGAAGTGCTTGAATTGACGAGAGAAGAAGTTTCTTGAAAGAAAGCAGGATCGAGGCCACTGGAAATGTTCTCGATTCTGTTCTCCGCCGTCCTCCGTGTACGTATGCATCGAAGAGGCCTAAGAATAATGAGGACAAAGGGCGACAAAATTAAAATGGTAAAATGGTAACGAGATTGGAATTTATTAGCCTCTCCTATACACCACCAAGTTCATTGATATCTGCGGATACAATGATATACTGGTCGAAGCTCTGCCTGCTCATGGACGATGACCGAGGCCCCAGTGGCTCCAAATGTAGATCGCTACTAAAAGACTTGATCCTGAGATGATGCGATGTTGGCTCCGGATGCCACATGGGTCTGAGGCACACGTATTTTCTCAAAATGATCTTTAGTATAGTGTATGGTTTATTGAACGCGCTCTTTCGGGGTCGGAGGGAGATCTGGGTCATTCAATTGGCCAAAAAGAAATTAAGGCGAGACGTTGCTTCAATAGCCATGGGAGGTGCACAGCTCCCGCGATTCCTCCAACTCCCAGTGTGTGTCTTTGTGTTTCGCCAACTTCGCCCACTCTAGCATCCGCTCCAGAGAATTGTTCGAGAACAAGGCAATCACAGGGATTTCTGCAGCCCAAGAAAACGTACGAACGAGCGCAGGGGGCCCCCGCGGTTGCCACACGCCGACGGTATCCGTTTCCTAAAAATAACCAAGCACACTCATCCAAGGCGGATATTTCATAGGCGTGGACGGGCCCATACCCGGTTGTCTGGTAGTAAACCCATGAAAGGACATGGGAGTACTCTAGGTGTCGATATGGACCTAGAAGTGTGGGCTCGGCCTGCTTCAACAAGTCAAGAGCGGTAGCGTGGTGGTGATATGCGAAGTTCAAAGCCCCCGAGTTCGAGAGAGCCATCCAGCGAGAATTTTGTCACCAGTAGCTTCGCGATCGTCCTTTGATGACGATTTTGCGTAGTTTATCAAAATCCTCAGGGAAAAAAGGTCGCCTCCGAGCTGAAGCACCTCTACAAGCTGGAAACGGCACTCCACCGCCTTCCTTCTAATTGTAAGAAGTCGAGGGCTCTGTACAGTTGTATTGCGGAATGTCCAAACTGAGCAAGCACATACAGGATGGCTGCATAAAATATCGCGCTTCAAGCTTGTTATCTGACATTTCAGTCATTGTCACTTGCGGGTCCATCGTTGCGATCGTGACCATCAAGTTCCATCACGCTAACACAGGGCTTCGGACACACTTCGTTCAATGAATACGTGCTAGCTTGTGAGGATGTATATAGCTGGCATAGGTACATAATCAGCGAACTTTCTGGTGAGATAAGAAATAAGCGTGTCACAGATGCTTGCAGTGAAGTCCAACAACCGGGGCATTCCAAAGCCTTGCGTTTGATGAGAAAAGGAAGGAAGGGCTAATACCAAAAGATTTCGAAGGTCGGCAATAGGTCGCGTAGCTCTGCGATGGTCAGGAAATATCGGACTGAGGCCAGAAATATTACAGGATGTCGCAGTGCCGATGATGTACGGTGGTGTCTGGAGGTCTGGGTGTGGGAACATTCCTCCGACTTCAACTTGCTACATAAAAAATAATCGAAAACAATAGATGTGTGGCGTGCGCTTTGAAGCACATTGTCGACACCTCATATATGTAGGGATATACAACTTGGACAGACGACCTCGTGTTTGCATGAGTTGCCTTAGTCTGCACATCTCCGTTCATCTCTGTTATTCATATGTATCCATGTACCAATGTAAATCATCACAGAATTTGCGCTATCCAATACTGAGTAGTAAGTACAACAGGTAAACCGGGAATGCTGTGCACGCGGATCAAGCTTTCCCAAGAAAGAAAAAATCTATGAATTTATATCCTAAAATCCCAAGAAGAAGAATTTTAATCGCTGTCTGTCGAATACGACAAGGAGAGCGACAAAGATGACAGGTCAAAACCAGCACTTCCACTGTCATCTCCGCCTCCGCCAGAGAAGTCAAATGTCGGCTGCTGCTGCTGTTGCTGTCCGAGCAGGATCTGGGTTAACTGAGCTTCCTGCTGTTGTTGCTGCTGTTGCTGCGCAAGCAAGATCTGCGTCAATTGAGCCTCCTGCTGCTGCTGTAACAACACCATTTGTTGCTGTTGCTGCTGTTGCTCCAACGCCGCCTGGAACTGAGCTTGCTGCTGCTGCTCGGCAGCGGCGTTCATCACATCCTGCTGCTGTTGATATGCCTGCTGATAGATATTATCAATCTGCTGTTGCTGTTGCTGAGTCTGAGCCTGCTGCAGCGCATCCTGTTGCGCTTGGAGCTGTGCCTGCGCTTGCAAGACGGCATCTTGCTGCTGTTGCTGATACACAGCAACCGCGTCTTGATGCGCCTGTACCTGAGCCTCAGCCTGAGCGGTTTGTTGTTGGTAGTACGCCTGCTGTTGCTGGTAAGCGTCGTACTGGGACTGCAACTGCGGTTGGGGAGGAGGGATCGCCGTATAAGTGTTGAATTGGCCAGGAGGAACGGGCTGCACAAGCTCGGTAGGCGGTTTGGGGGGTTTTGCTCCCTTATCCTTCTTGTCCTTGTCCTTGTCCTTGTCCTTAGACTTGTCCTTAGACTTGGGATCCTTGCGTAGCTTCGCCACTGGTGGTCCATGTATAGTGGGTGGAATCATAGGAGGAACGATAGGCTGAACAGGCTGTGGCTGATACAGAGGAGGCTGAGGTGAAACTTGGGGCATAAGGGGAGGAGGGCTAGAATGCCCAGAAGACGCGGTGTAGGACTGCGACGAGTGATATGTCGTATGCTCAGGCAACGGAGGCGGCTGAGGGAATGTCGGGGGTTGTGAGGATATGTTCGGAGGTGCCTCATGCTGGCTTGGCACCGAAGCATGTGCAGCATATTCGGGCGACAGCGGTGGGCTTTGAAGGGGCAGTGGATGCTTATATTCCACGACACCTGGCGCCGTATATGGAGGCTGGCCAGAAGACCCAGGGTATTCCTGTGGAATCGGCGGCGGCTTGGAACTCTCGTTCGCTGGCAGTGGTAGTGCCTGAGCGAGAGGTGCAGACGTGGGGGGTGACATGGGGTGCGGCGATGTGGACGGCGGTAGTTCTCTCGATATTATCGTTTCCTGGACAGCTCCATTCACAGACGCGGGCTGAGCTTGCGGCGGGGCAGATCCTGGAGCTGGAGCTTTGGCACCGTATGCGGGCGGGGAGGGTCCTGGAGGCGCCGCTGGAAGTGTTGGGGCTACAGTCCCAGTAGCAGTGGCAGCGACATTCACAATCTGTTGAGCCGGCAACGGCGGTGACGCGGGCGAGTGCACAGGTACGGGGGCACCCGGCACCTGCGACTGCGGCAGGTCTAAGGGAGGAAGCATCGACCCGAGAACGGACCCACTACGTGCGTGTCCCTGTGCTTGCGATTGTGGGCGCGACGAGGGAAGCGCCGAGACTGACGCGTTGTACGCGTGGCCCGACTGGGGCCGGGAAGGAGGCAGGCTCGCAAGCGAGGGGCTATGTGAGTGATGGGAAAGCGGTGGGGACTGGGAGTGAGCCTGCTGAGTGTAGGCTGGCGAGTACGATGGCGAATGGGAGAGGGAATACGATGGTGAATGTCCAAGGACGGGAGGAGAGGTGGAAGGAGGCGGAGGGGAGGTAGGGTGCGGCATGGGGTTCATGGGAGTGTGGGTCGTCGAAACTTGAAGTTGGTTGAGCTGGGGTTGCGCAGGATAGCCAGGTACAGACGGGGGTGGTGAGGGGTACTGAGGTTGGTAGCCCTGAGGAGCGGGAGGTGCCTGGGGTTGTTGGTATTGTGGTTGGTACCCCTGCTTGCCCTGGTTCGCCTGTACCTGTGCGGCATATTGCTGCTGCTGCTGGAACTGCTGGAGCTGCTGTTGTGTGAGCTGTGTCTGCGCTGGAAGCCCGGGTACCGGCTTGTTGAGAGTGAACTGTTGCTGCCCAGCAAGAACACCTTGTGCGCCCGGTAGTTGTGGAACCTGCTTCTGCTGTTGCAAGAGCTGCATCTGGAGCAACGTCTGCTGGTTCTGCATTCCCGTCGCACCAAACTGCTGCTGTTGTCCTGCGGCGAGCTGAGCATTAATGACGTTCTGCTGGGCCTGCGATTGCATCAGCTGCACGTTGTTGACCTGCACCTGTCCCGACATCCCCACTTGCCCTGGCATTCCCAACTGTCCCGGCATTCCTAACTGTCCCGGCATTCCTAACTGTCCCGGCATTCCCAACTGTCCCGGCATTCCAACCTGTCCCAACGGCGGCGATATCTGGCCTTGTGCTGATACCATAGCCGCTTGGGCGTTAGCCAGGTTCTGGATCCTCTGCAGCTCAGCGATCAAAGCTTGATAATCCACCGTTGGTGGGGAAGGCGGTAATGCAGCGGCCGCAGCCGCGCCTTGTTGTTGCTGCAAGAGCAATGACTGTTGTTGTTGCCTCTGCTGTTGCTGCCTCTGTTGCAACTGCTGCTGCTGCGTGAGAGCACGGATGACTGCATCGTAATTCGCGTTCGGTGCGCCCTGCAACACGGCCTGTAGGTCCGTCTGATTGATGCCTAATGAGTCTGCGTCGTCCGAGTTGAGGGTGTTGGCGAGAGTCGCAGCCAGCTCGCTGTTCATGACGCTCGTCGCCATGTTCCCCCATACCTGGGGCGGAATCCCTGTGGTAACCTGGATCGCACCCCCTGCGACCTTCAACGCGGCCATTCCAACATGCCTGGACGCCTTCCCGAACTTCTTTAGGGCTTTGTATGTCGATACGGCTCCCTCCTTAGTTTTCCGTGCAGCAAGTTCGGTTGTGAGAGGCTCGTATGTCTTTTGAGGCGGGAGAGGCGTGTAACCATTTTGGTAGACGGGTGTGTAACCAGCGTATGGGGTAGCAGGAGTGTAAGCCGCGTGCTTAGGCGTGCCAAAGAAGCTTGTCGAGCGTGGCTGCTGTGACTGCTGTTGAGGTTGCGTATACATCGCCGGGTACTGGTATCCATTGACATTGACTCCCATCGTAGTCTGTACCTGGCCAGGGTAACTCAAAGGCGCTTGCTGCTGGTGCTGGTACGTCGCTTGGACTCCATATTGCGCTGGAGGTGGGTTGTACTGATTGGGAGGCGAGCTCGGTTGCTGTTGGTACGCCGGCTGGTAAGGCGGGCTTCCTGGCGCTGAAGTGTATATGATGTTCGTGGGTGTGGCATACGAACCACCCGGGGGAGTTGGCAGAGCCGCGCCGGGAGGCGGTGATGCTAGAGATGCACCATGCCCCAAGCTCGGCGCCGAAAGCATCGGCGGTGCTACCCCCGATGCCGTATTGATGGACGACGCGTAGAGTTGCTGAACCATCGACACCTTAGGTGCAGGGTCGGCATTGTATGTGGGCGATTGTGACGGCGTCGCTGATGGTGGTGGATGACCACCTTGAGGGTGATTATACGAGACCTGGGGTGGTACAGTGGTCGGGTTTACATAGTACCATGATCCACTGCAGTCGTGTAAATCATCAACATCTCTCCCCATCGCATCGATGGCTCTGAGAAACTCACTTCTGATCACGATGTGAGCTCCATCCAGGAGGTAAAGGCCGCGTATCCGGATTGCTAGTAGCGACTGTTTGCATGGACGCGTTGGAGGAGGAAAGATGGCATTCTTAACGTCGATATGACGGCTTATAAGGTGACATCAAGGTTTGGATCTGTCGACTTCTTGGGCTGTACTGTACAATCGATCGCTCTGCCATACGCGTGCCTGCCTCTGGAACGTGTGGTACCCCTGAGGCCTGAGGCCTGACCCTTGAATCATATGCCCATGACCAGCGGAATGAAAAGAGCTTCAAGTTCATCTCCTGTGCAAATGAACCCAAAACTTGAACTTGTTAGGCCTAACTCTAGGCTAATGTGTACTTGGGAACCTTACGGATAGATGTATATTTGGCTATTGAAGGCTGTGGATGGCATGTGTTGCGTTGTTGCCACGACATCTATTTCTGACGTTTCTGTCCAAGTCATGATCAATGCTAGAACTTTTGACACGATACGGAAACCGTAAGGGACTTACTTACATCGAATCGCTGTCAGGTTCCGCAGAGTTCGGTGCATGCATATTGGCTGTTAACTTTCCTCGAATGTCGCGTTTGCGTGTTCATAACAATTCAATATAGTACTTTGGGAAGTCTGAGCTGCAGAGATGCAGGGACAGAACCTGAAAATCCACGAAGAGTTATAAACGGCGGAAAGTTGAAGGAAGCCCCGTGTTGGTCCCGTGAGTCTTTGTGACAATTGGCTGTGTATGATTGACGTATGCTGATTAGATCTCTTCTCATTGGACTCCAGCGACTCCGTCATGGAAAACCGAGGAAATAATAAACGTGGAGGATGAATGGAAGAAACTCAAATGCATCTTGACCCTGTCCTGGTCAGAAATATGTCGGGGTTCAGCGCTATAGGTACATAATACAAAAATTCCGACAAAAACTGGATTGCTTCTGAATCAACGACTAGTGGTTCGACTGAAATTGAAAGTTCCAAGTTTGCATGGTTAAATCAAATCAAAGACATCGTAGGTGTAGAAGATGTGAAGCCTGGGGCATGAAGATAATAATACATCGCGAGGAATCATTTCCTGATAGCACTCGTTGCTGAATGTATGAAAGAGTTTACTAGAAGTCTCCCCCGAAATCACCTGGATTTGGGTTCAGTCAGCTCGAGAATATGACAAAGAAGTTGAACACGTACCACCACCGTCATCATCAAAACCACCATCCAAAGCATCCGCAAGCAACAGGCCACCGAGCAAACCTCCACCGACACCTAAAGCCATGCCGCCAGCACCCATACCGCCACCACCGTGCTTGTCCTTCTTCTTCTTCTTCGAATCTACATACACGACCTGGGGCTGTCCGCCATATCCGCCACTAGGGTGCCCTCCATATCCTCCATATGCTGGTCCAGGACCACCATACCCCTGCGGCGGGCCACCCCATCCGCCCTGCTGGTACCCTCCGTATCCTTGAGGAGGTGGCTGGCCGTAGCCCTGAGGAGGCTGACCGTAGCCCTGAGGTGGAGCCTGGCCATATCCGCCGTAGCCTTGCGGTGGGCCTTGCTGGTACCCTCCGTGGGACGAGCCTCCGTGGGATGAGCCTCCGTAAGACGATTCGCTGCCGTACTTGTCCTTCTTGTCTTTGTCCTTCTTATCCTTATCCTTGTCCTCCTTGTGCTTATCACTGCCGTATCCAGGATGGGAGCCGCTGTTTGGGGGCGGCGGACCTGAGGGTGGGGCAAATGATGATGGGGGAGGGGGAGCAGGCCCGTAAGGGTGTTCCCAGGTTGTTACTGGGGGCTTGGCTTCAGTATTCACATAGAACCTATGTCACGGTTGAGCGAAATGAACGATCTGAATAGAATATCGAAACACACCATGTCTTGTAGCTGCACAAAGGGAAGGAGAGGGTCAGCGCTGAGACATCTATGCGATCAGGATAAGATTCTGAACGTACTTGGAGTCGTATTGTGTGATCCAGCCACTGGGGAGTGGACGGGTGTCAGGATTACTGGGAGCTGCGGCGTATGCTGGTGGGGCAGACATTCTCGACCAAGTGGTGGTGGCAGTCAAGGTGCAGATGTAGATAAGACGATCGGAGGGATGTGCGGCTTTATAACTGTGGCTGATCGATGATCAGAGGGTTTCTTGCTTGGCCCACTTTTACACAGCCTCATCAAGCGGCCCACCCGGCGCAGTTGGCAAATCGCACGCAGCTGACACGATGGCGATGACAACTGCGTGATGCAGTACAACTCTGTGCAATGTGCACTTGAACAAGTGAACAAAATGAATAACGGTCATGATTGGCAATGAGTCGGCGAACGGTGATCTCGGCGCTCGCAGAAGAAAAGGAAGCTCACTGTGCACTGCTCCAGGCTCTGGAAAACATGATGCAAGAACGCGTCTTTTATATTACACCCTCCATTCGGATAGTCTGAGATACGTTAACACAACGGGTAAAGCAAGCAAGCCAAGTATTAAGTGTACGTGGACGCAGTCCACTATAGATCGAGAGAGCGTAGGCGTACGGGTGATGTCAAGATGGGACAGCTAAGGGGGCAATTACCCAACAGCGCGCGACAATACAGTATAAACACGAACGAAAGCAGAAGCAGAAAGAAACTGTTCCGATAATAAGATCCATTGGGCGACATACAATAAACTATTTGGTGGACTTTTTCTTTGAGGTTTTGGTTGTGGGGGCCGGCACTGCGGCAGCCTTTGTCTTAGCCGCCTTGGACGCGGGCTTTACTGGGGGTTTGGGTGCCTCCTCCTCGCTGTCGTCGTCTTCCGCATCGCTGTCCTCTTCGTCGCTGTCCGCCGCTACTACGATGGCGGGAGCAGGCTTGGTTTTCTTTGAGGGCGGCGCCTCCTCGTCAGAGGAGTCGCTGTCGTCGGTGTCCGAGTTCGAGGGCGACGTCTCGGCGTGGATGGTGGTAGCCGGTGTTGCGGCAGCAGCGGCGGCTTGAGCCTTGGGGGCACGAGTACGGGGCTGAGCCTTTTTGGCCTGTGAAAGAGGACAGGTATTAGCATGTGATCGCAACGGGAGTGTTCGACGAATGATAAAGGTTGATCCCTGCAGTGATTAAGGAAAATGGATGTGAATGGTGCAAAAAGAGGGATAAGAAATATTGTAGATAGCAGAGATCGGGATGAAGTGGTGCCGGAGTGGGGACATGCAAGGGCGAAGGCAGGATGGAGTGCTTCAAAGGGAGGGTAAAGTAATGCGATCCCAAAAATGATGAGGAGACAAGGTCCGCTTTAGAAGGAAAGTTAGACGGCATGGGAAGTGATATCGTCACATGAAAGTTCCTTGTATCATAAATTGCATGGAGGGAGAATAAAGTAGAAAGTACACAACGATTCCACTGAATGCGGCGCCAAACATAGTCGTAACGGAAGCCGGTGAGAAGTGGTCAGAACGAAAAGGTAATGAAGACACTTTCGACCGAAAAGTAGAGCGAAGCAAAGAACAAAAGAAAAGCTTATTGATCAAAACAAAAAGGTGAACAGGGGTTGACCCGTAGTAGTCCCCATAAAGTATGATGCAGGAACATGAATGAAACAAACGAGGCAGATGAAATGACAGGCAGGAAGTCAAGGGATGGGCAACATTCAATCAACATGAATGGAAGAAGAGTGATGAGATGGGGGAGCGAATATAAGGCTGGATCGTGAGGAAAGGTGATCGAGCAAGGGGTGAAGATGTAGAGATAGAAGGAATGATGTAATATGAAACTCACAGCAATTGCAGCCTCGTTTGCAGCATTTGCGGCAGCGACCTCTTCGGGGGAGCGGGCGTCGTATGCCTTCTTCTCGTTGGAGTATTGCTCCTTTGCGCTCGCAACGGCCTTGTTATAGACCTAGAATGACGTGATCAGATTATTGAGACGCGACGCGTTTCCGGAGAAACATACCGCCTTGTCTTCTTCGCTCATCTCGCTCCATTTCTGGGAGATGAGGGCGAGGAGATCAGGGTTGCTTAGGTGGGGGTTTTTCTCCTTGAGGTCCTTGCGGATGTCGTTTTGAAACATGATATAAGAGCTCGCGGGACGCTTGGGCGCGTTGGGGTCCTTGGCCTTGCGTTTTCGCTTCGCGGGCTTGTCGTCCTCTATGTCGGCGGCGCCCTTACGCTTTCTGCTCTTTTTCTCGCCCTCCTCCACGCCTTAAAGAAGTGTATTGAGCAAGAGTAAGACATTGAGTGCATATGAGGCTTACCGTTGAGCGGAGAGTCGTTTAAATAGGCTGCGAAACTTTCTGCAGCGGCCAGAGCGTTCCTCATGGACTCTGCAACGGCTGTCATACTCGCCGCATACTGTGTGGCATGATGAGTGTCTATGTTGAAGAAAGAAATGGATGACTGACCTTAGCTTTGTGCTGCTCGAATTTTGTAATCTCGTCGGCCATGGTAGTCAACAAAGGTTATGTTGAACAGGATTGAAAAGCATTGTAGTCTCTGTTGTCTCAGGCTGACCCTGGGAATATAAGCTGAGTACTAATCTGAGTTTAAAGTAGGGATATACGTGCGCACTACGAGCAAGGCCGTTGTTTCATCAATAACACGCAGCGAACGCAGAGACGCCCAGAGCTGACAGGGCGACGTGCAGAACAGCCGCGCTATCGTTCCTGCTCGCAGCACTATAAGCGGTTTTTGTAGTTGCCTTGAGCTCCGAAAAAAAAAACCCTAAAAAATCGCACAAGCGCTACGATGGACAATTTGTATACACAATGGGTTCACCAGCAACCCCAATTGCTCAGCGACCAAAATGACGGCGATTGGAGCAAGGACCGCTCACCAACTGTACCACCTAGCAGTGGGACAGAGTCAACGCTGGCAGCAGCGGCATCCGCATTGGATATGTCCGATTTTACTTTGACGGACATGGCAGGTGCGAACAACAAAATCGCGTTTTCAGGATCCAAAAACTAATGGATTTGCCCCTTTCAGTGCCGTCAGGCTCGAGCTCGTCGCTCTCGACGACCCCGCAACAGTTTTTCTCATATCCACCGCATAGCTACTTCACTGTGCAGTCACCCTACAACACCATGGCATACGGCAGTCCCACCTGGCCCACCCAGTCCCATGTCCCACTCTCAAATTACTCCAGCTTGAATGGCGCGACGACTAGCTCGACACCGTCCTCCTCGTCTCCAGCCTCCTCGTCACAGCCACAACAGCACTCGCCCCAACTGCAACAACACCAGATACAGGTTCAACAACCTAAGCCACCATCACAGCCTCAGTCCCAGCTACAGCAGGCCTTGATGATTGAGTATGTGCCTCGATCGGCCCCAATCAAGCTTATCAAAATGACTTTTTGTTTCCTCCTTTTAGCCCCTCTCTGACAACGTTAAACGGCAACTCAAGAACGGCGTCGAACATGCAACATTATCCTCAAGCTAATTACAACGCCCAACCTTCTACGCTACAACCTCAGCAGCAGCCCCAAACTCTTACCCCGCAACAATACTCATACTCCCAGCTCATTCAATCATATCGCACACAACCATCATATTATCCACCACCACAGCAGCAGCAGCAGCAATCGCCTCAAGGAACACTTTCCCCACAGGCCCTCCATGATCCCTCGAGTTCCATTCTCAGCTCCCTTATGCCCTCCTCCTTCTACGCCCAACCCTCACCATCTTCATCCTCACAACAACAGCAACACTCACAACAATCCCAACAACCACCCCGTACCCAACAACCACCAGCTCCACCGAGGAAAACACCACAGGAACTCAAGGTCGAGTTTCAGGCTACCCTACGACCTTTACTGGTCAGCTCCGCCTTTACAGGGGCCGGCGCTGTCAGTATACTCGCCGACGCCATCACGGATTACGGCGCTGCTGAGGTCGACGCAAACATTCGGCTCGAGATCCTTACAAAGATGCGCGATGGCGCCGGGAACCACTATTTTCGCGCCTGGAGCGAAAATATGTCCGCCATGGGCATCACCCGGGATTGGCTCAAGGCTGGATTGTCGGCCAACGCGGAGAGCCCTCTGGTGGAGACGATCATGCCTCTACTACACGTGAGTTGTTGATCTCAGGCCTTTACAGTGCCCAGGTCTGATTTCGTGTCTGATTCGTAGATCATTGACCGCCTGCCGATGACCCTTGAAACACTCAAGAATTCAAAGCTTGGTAAAATTGTGGTTAAACTTGTTAAGGAACCGCGATCTCCGGGTGAGTTTTGTTTACTACGCCCTCCCCTCTCCGTTGTCTACCGGTGAAACTGTTCTTGTCGACGCACCGAAATGTCTGAGATGAATTCCCTGCAACTGCATCGTCTGAAGCTGCAGTTGCAACTTGCACTCTCTCTATATGATAGACGCCGTGAGACACGTACTACAAATAAACATGTATCTAACGAACACCCCTTCTTGCTCTCTTTTCTATGCTGGCTCCTTCCCGAATGCAGCCATCAAGGACATGGCATCGAATGTGGAACGCAAATGGCGGTTATTGATTAATAACGGCGAGGCGCCGCCCTCGAAAGCGACCGATATTGAGGGTGAGTCACGTCAGTCCGTCCTCTCAATAACGCCACAACCCTGACCAAACCTTCTAAATGCGTGTAGACCTGAAGTCCAAGAGCCTGAAGAGGAAACTATCGGAGCCCCAAGTCGCGCGTGGTGCACCGCCGCCACCGAAAAAGTCTACGTTGGGCAACGCCACTGCCTCCTCCTCGAAATTCACAGTCGTGAAGAAGGAGCTTGCAGCCTCGAAGCCCGCCGCGAAGGATGCCAAATCCGACTCATCCTTCTTTTCCGCACCGAAGCCCAAACCTAAGTTTCCTAGTTTCAAGAAGGCGCCCCCTGCACCACCTGCACCTGCGCCATCCAAAGCCGGAAGCAGCTCGAATGTTGCACAGCCTTCGTCTGCCAATCCATTCGAGGAGGCGCTCAAATCGATGGGACGAACTGCCAAACGCGAGTCCCCTGCCGTGGCAACTCCACCATCAACGTCCGACACGCCGCCGCAAGCACAGACTAACGGCCTTACCAAAAAAGGCACAAAGAAGAAGTCGGTAACGTGGGCGCCCCCAGGCCTGCTTGAGAAAATCAAACTCATTGAGAGGGCGGTCTATGATGACGATCCCGTAGATGTCAGCATTTTTTGTTTTTCTGGACTTCTTGTACTTTATGTTAATCGTGCCTCTCCCCCTCTTTCTTTTCTTCGTTTGGGACTTTTTTTTGCTGGGTTGTTTGTCATTATACAGGGTAATCATACGACACACACCGTGAAGGACTTGGACCGAGGAGAAGGCGCGGCGTTACATGCACATCTATTCGAAGAGACTGTTGACTGGTCCGAACCAATGCGTAAGCAAATCCCTTTGGACAAAGAAGTCTAAAGAAACTCAACGACACATCCTTCTTTCCTCAGTAATTGATAACCCTGTGGTCATCGAAGAAGAGCGATCTCGAGGGGCAGGGAGCGAAGAGAAAGTCATACAGGAGAAGAGAGAACAGACGGCGCTTGGCGCGTTATACATGTCACTGGCGCACATTCCCGATTCGCCCGCCGAACCTCCGCACGTGATCTCGGAGGAAGAGACAGAACGGGACATGGCGACCATGACCGCTGGGACAGACGTCGATGCGGTATTTTGGAGTTCGGGGCCCGTATCGCCCGTCGCGCAGTCTGTCGCAGACCTTGTCGGGCAGCTCGCAACCGGTGCAACGGATCCCGCGCTTAGTGGGGCACAGTTCAATGGGCAAGGGTTGGATCTTGCTGCAGTTGGGCTCGACGCGACGTCGACATTGGCGGCGGTGCAGGCACTTCCGCAGGAGCAGATTCAAAGGCTGCTTCAGCAGCTGCAGCCGTTGCAGCAGCCCCTACCTAATGCGATTATGTTCCCGGCGGCTGGACAACATTCATATGCTAATAATACACCCGATCAGAACCCGAGCGCCGCGTGGGGAGCTAATTATCAAGACTATGGACAGCAGCCATTTCAGAACCATAACCAGAACCAAGACACGACGCCTGGTTGGGGAGGACGGGGGAGAGGAAGGGGCCGGGGTAGAGGCCGAGGCAGAGGAGATTATGGCCATAGAGACAATACCAGACGACTACCCTGCAGTTTTTTTGCGGCAGGAAGGCGAGCGAATCTCACTGTGATTTCCAAAACAAGGCGACTGATCATGCCTTCTAAAATCAACAGATGCAAATACGGGGATCAGTGTGACTTTTCGCATGAGACACCTTACCCCTAACGGTGTTACGTTAATGCTGAGCTGCTGCAAGACCCGTTTGGTTTGTGCTATAGTGGGTGGGGGGGAGTACGGTTTTGTGCAGCATTCTATCGTACATTTATTTTTTACATTGAGATTGGGCTTACGTGCATCATTCACATACTTTGACCAAACATATCGCATCTACATACCAACATCACCCTTCTTGGAGGGATTGTCTTCATCGCGCTAATCTTGATCGAACGCAGCAAAGCTTGAGTACTTAGATCCCCAGAAGAAGTTGCCGAGAAGATGGTTGAGTGGCAATCGACCATTGGACAAGTGAACGGGACCTGCCGATGTTCTAGGGCAATGATGTCATGTTCGCATCTCTGCCTCCATCAATCCATAATCAAACATTTTTAGCCCATCTATGAGCATTATTAGTATATCGTGTCGGCGGGATCGACAGGTTTTTCATGGCGTAATCGATCCCCCACTCGGCTGGCCCAATAAGGTCGGTATGTCAGTTGCGCCACCAATAACCAAATTTGGGCCAAGAAAATTGGACGCTGATTGTTGCAAAGTGGAACCGGCGCCCACATATAAGAAAGGATGAATCATGATTGAGATTCGATTAGAACCCAACTAACTGTACGCTGAATGTCGGAGACGCCGGGCAAATTCTTACTGACGCAGCCTTAACGCTACATGTAGATGGTAAGTGTTCGGATTGGTGGTGGGTGCGGCTGGCTATACAAGCGAGATGTACAAGGGATATAAATAAGCGGGGCTGGAGACTAGATGATATAACATGTTGAAATCCATGTAGATGTGTAATGTAGTAGGTTACAAGTCTAAAAACACGAGCACAATAGCCAAAATAGCACAAGAGAAGGGAGATTATGATGGGCATGCAGAAATTCGATGGTGCAATTGAACAATTGAAAGCAAGATGTCGGTTAAATATCCAACAGGTGGAGCGATGTGACACGAAAAGAGGAATAGGCTCAGCACCATGCCATATGCTCTTTGTCTAGCCCCCACCGCCAGAATTCGCGGCGTTGGTTGGCCTGCGCCGCCGGGTCTGACGTTTAGCTGGCGGCTGCGTCTCCGTAGCGATTGTTGGTGACGCCGTTTCTCCAGCCTGTTTGCGTTTCAATGACGCGTTAGACATAGCAGGGGTATTGGTGGTTCCCCCTGATGAGACAGCAGGAGATGCAGCAGGGGCGCTTGACGACGACGAGGCACCAGGCGTCTGCTGTGGTATTGTCTTGTGCTGCTTTTGGGGCGAGTTGTTCGCAGACGGAGGTGCATTTTTGGGTGAGGCTATGTTGCCAACAGGCGTTGGAGCATGGTTGACATGATTGTTGAGGTTTCCCGAAGGATTGGTGACAGATGGTGGGGCACTCGAGTATAACGTCACAGCGGGTGTGGGAGGGACATTGCTCGAGTTGCTATGGATGGGACCAAAAGGATTGGAAGGACCGTTCATAAGCGGTGGATGGATGACAGGAGGCGAAGGGTTGAAAGGTTGAACTTCGCGGAGCCTAGAGGCAAATTTTGTGAGAGCATCTGCTCTGATAGTCAACATGTGCAGGAAGTGAGACTATTGAGGTCACTCACCAAGGGGCCCAAGCTGCTGTTCCGTCGAAAATGAGATAAGATCCGCCATAGAGGAAACACTCTCTGCCAGTTCCAAACAGCGCATCGTTGCCTGCGGGATGCCGAATGCATTGACCGGTTCCCCGGGTATCGTCGCCATCTCAATGGTCACTCTCGGCTCTTCCCATCTCTTCCTATCCTCATCCAGCTGCTGCTGCCTTGACTGCAGGGCATTGGCCGAACCATTTCCCAACGGCGTCACGCGCGGCGTCCCAGGGGAGCCTATCGTCCGCGGGCCCTTGATCTCATCAAGAGAAACATATTTTTCATGGGTATTTGCATCGAACTGGAAATCCTCGAATCTGAGAACAACGTTCGAAGCGGGCTGTTGCTGTTGGCCTTGTCCAGATGTCGAAGGTGGTGAAGGCAAACTCCCTGAAGGATGGATCGCTGTGACCACAACGTGCACTGTCAACGGCCCACGGAGAGTCACTGTATAACCGTTGTTGTACTTGTACGTCCAGATAGCATTGATGCACTCGACCATTGAGTGCCCAGGTCCATAGATGCGTTCGCGGGCACCATCAAGCGCAAGTGTCATGGACTTCACCCCGGATTGAGTAGTCACTAGAAAGAAGCGTGGCAGGATAGGAACTCCGATTTCTATGAGTTACGACAGAATCTGTCAGAGAGGTATCGATATGAAGATGGTGGCACTTACCGAAGGGTTTTGCTTCATTTCGCTGGTTATCTTTCCATAAAGTGAATTTCATCATGGCTTTTTGGGTAAAGTACTCCCCGATGAGGTCACTCCACCAAGAGAGTTGAAGTTTTTGCTAAAGGGAGGTCAAGATAAACATATTGTAGCTGAGGATCGAAAAGGTTGTACACACCGCCTTATTTTCTGCAGCTAGCACTGCGCTGAATTGAAGTAAACGGATGAGTCCTTGTCCCTGACCAACTTGCACAGGAGGCCTATGATACAAAAAATAACGATTAGAGAAGCCGAGATTGCCAGTGACATGGTACATACGCAGGTGCCTGCCGGGGTATCGCTGCTGCAGCGGACGGAGGTGTATCTGACGGTGCTGATGAGGGTGGTGCAGCAGGCGGCAGGGGAGGCATAGGTGCCACAGGCGTCTGTGGCGGTGGGCGTGGTGCGATCTGCAAATGTTGAGGTGGGCCCTGCATGGGGCCAGATCCCTGTATCTGCGGGGGCCCCGGTTGCACGGCCATAGGTGGTGCCATGCCCGTACCAGACCCGGGGGGATGCATCGGCGGGCCCGACGGGAGCTGTGGATGCGCTGAGCGGGGTGTGAGAGGACGCGCCTGCTGCGACGATGGCCGCTGAGGCTGAGAGTGGGGCCGCTGTGGATGACCTGTCATGATGGGGTCAGAAGAGTGCGGTGAATGGTGCGACATTTGAGATTGGGTCAACGGAGTGTGGGGGTTGAGCCGGGAGGGTGGTCGAGGGACGGCATTCGTGGGCGGGGGGGCCATGTCAAAGTGTGGGAACGCGCCTGGTGAGCTGTGACTCTGTTCGTATTGCTGAGCAGGGGTCAGGTGGAAGCGATTGCCTGTGCCGCTCGGCGTGCCGAGGCCACCCTGCATTGACTGTGGCATATCAGATATTGCGATTGGTGGCGTAGAGGATGGAACGAATGGAGGGAATGGGCCGTTCGATGCAGGCTGCATCCGTGGTGTGTGTTGAGTGGCCTGAAATTGGGGATTTTGATAGCTCATGAAGGACATCGGGTCGTCGGAATTCATTGGTGGACGATTTACAGGAGTGTGGGAAGGCCCTGGTGCCGACATGTTCATACTGGGCGTGTGCGGTAGCGATCCAGGTCGTGGTGAAGGAGCCTGTGGTGGATGTTGGACAGGATTTTGGAATTGGCCTGGGTGAGGACCAAGAGGATGCTGCATCGAAGGCGGTTGTGATAGGCTGTTCATGAGCTGCGCGGAGCCCGTACGTCCTGGCATTCCGGGATTTCCGCCTGGTCGCATGTTCAAAGGTAAATCGGGCCCCATCGAATTCGGCATGTGTTGCTGGCCTCCCTGCATCCTCAATTGTTCATGCCCCTGCATCCTCATCTGCTGCTGCTGCTGCTGCTGCAGATTCTGCATCTGGCGTATTTGTGCAGGACCAAGCCCCATACCGATATTATTGACACCACCACCGCCACCACCACCACCACCACCAGCAACCCCACCCGCGTTCATCTGTGGCTGCGACAACACTCTTCTTACCACATTTCCCTGTGGTTGGTTCATTATGTTCGGGGGGAAGCTCATCGCCTGATTGTGCGGGATCCCGACCATGTGGGGGCCACCCGCGCCACCGGGCACGGGCCCGCCCGACGGACCTATCATAGCTTGTCCCTGCTGCCCCGGACGCATTTGCATTGGTCGCTGCTGCCGCATGTCGCCACCAGCCTGCATTGGCATATAGCGCTGCTGTGGGTTAATGCCCCCTTGCGCGCTGCTGAGCATCATTCCAGGATTGGGGCCGTTTGAAGACGGTGGAAGACCAAGATGAGGCCCTCCCATGGGTTGCTGGCCGGCTTGCTGCATGTTTGGCATGTATTGGGCGTTCATGAGCATCGTTGTAGCTGGCATACCCTGCCTGTGTAAGTCTTGACGAACGTCACCGCTCATCTAGAGTATGAAATGACAGAACATAGTCGTCAGAGAGTAAGTGGAACGACCAAAACAGGCAGAATGCAGGTTGGGACATAAAATGGACGTACCAAGTAACGAGAATACGGACTTGGACAAAATCTCCGACGATCGGAACCAACCCTTCGTCTTGAAGCTAATGAAAAGATACGGAAAAAGCAGACGAGAGCCGCACACGTTGACTATCTCGAGGAGAACGTCGCTGACAGCGGAGAGGGCGCGAGAACGGCGTTGCAGAGGGTGTGAGCGCTCTGTTGAACGGTTGTGTACTACACGTGGCTTGACCCGCCAACCAGCCTCAATGGGGAAACGCTTTCGACCCGCTGACCTCTCGCTAATCGCTTTCCCGTTTATCAGCCAAGACTTCAAAACAATTATCCCACACGATGTGCTGCAGGAGGGGAGCTATGAGTCTCATTGCACATCCAGCAGGCAGGTCACCTGAAAATTGTCATAAATTTATCATGTCCTATCCACAATTTGAAACAATCTATCATATCGTGCCTCAGATCTGCAGCCGCGGGAACGAATAGTGGTCTATAAGGCAAAAGATATTCTCCGTGAATTCCAGAACGGATCCTGAAAACATGGCTGGTAGGGCGTAGCCCACCCCGAAGAAAAGAGGAAAGCTCAGAAATAATACAGCATTGGAACTGGATTTCGGCAGTAATCACCCATGCCTTGTCACCCATGCCTTGCAAACTTTGCAGAGCTCAATGGAATGCAGAGGCCGTGAGGCGTAAGTGGCCTAGATCGGGACATTCCTGACAACAACTGCGATACCTGATAGGCCGATCTGCATGTCAGAGTCGCGGAGCAGAGGCACGTTGTTCAAAAATCCTACGCTAATAGGAAAGCATAAGCAAGTTAACAACCGGAGAGTAAGGTAGCAACCGCTTCCAGAACTGGACTGAGTTAGTTATGCCGGGAGGAGGGTGGGGATCTTCTTCCGCAAAGGGACGACTCGATGCGGCGCCTATGGCTGCTCTTTTATCCATGTCCATGATGTAGTGGAATTTTAGAGTCAAGCACTTGTTACACAGACCCTGAAGACATGCTGCGTCTGGAAGTTCCGAGTCGGGCTTCATGATCAGGAGCACATCAACAGACATCAACGGGGCTCGCTACAATATTAATGATGACAATGTTCACGACAATGCCATTCACGACTTAGCAGCGTACCAACATGAACATGAGCCTGTGTAAAGGTTGCCTGTGTATAGGTTGGTTTGATATTGATTAAAAGGAGAATGAATGGTCAATTTGTAAAGGAGACTGCACCTTGAACTGGTAGTCCCGTTCTCTCGCATGCGGTTGCGGGGAAGGCTTTAATAGAAGCTCCAGCATGGGGGCGACTTGACTCTTGAGTGTCTGATCCAATACCAGGCGCCAGTGAATCAGCTCCCCGCTGTAAACAAGAGGTGAAATTATGAAAGTCATAGAGTCAATGGTCATGATCATAGACCTAACCTAACCTGAGTGGAAGAAAGAGGAAGTGTCGCAAGTATTTCCAAATTCAGAAGTTGTAAAACTTTTGATCCACCGTGACACAGTGTCTTCGTTTCGATTTGGTTTCGACCATCATGGTCCACAAACTCAAGCATCATCATTCATGAGTCACCCGGAGCTTGATTCCCTTATACAGAGCTGGTCTCATCTATATTTTGCTTTCGCAAAGCTCAAGGCTGGGCAGTGTATGCAAGATGTTGTCCCGCGGTGAGCGGCAGTTGGCATGACGTATCACGGTTATGGCGAGTCCTTGAACGCATCTAACGTTGCTCAACAATCCACGAATCAATGTAATTTGAGTTTCAAAGGTAGGACTTTGCCACCCCCTACTTCAAATCCTCAAGATTCAATCAACAAGACTCATACAGGTGAATCTTTAGCAAACACCCAAAACAGGACTAGTAGGGAACTGCCCCTCTCGACGATGTCCCAAGGGTCCATTTAAATGCAATTAGTGTCGTTGCCACGACCCCACGCGGGTTGCGCGGCGCCACACCTCACCTCGAGTGCTGCGGAGCAACAGGTGCATCCTGACTACACACTATGCAATCCTCGGATGCATTCTCGTGCCCGACTCCGCACCCTCGGTGCCCAGAATCCGTAAACAGGCTGCCCCGCAGCGAGCGGCGTTGATATCCTCGTGTAGCACCATCAGTGACACCAGAATCTGCGAGGTCTCCGATCATCACCTGCAACTGTAGGAAACCGCCCCTCGTTGTGATTTACGAGATCATCTGCATTCAAATTTGGCTAGAGTCGTTGCCGCGAAGCTGTCCGGGATGCGCGGCGCCACATTCGAGCGCTGTGATCTTTTTACACTGCAATCCTCAGATGTATTCTCGCGTCCGACGTCGCGCCCTCGGTGGCCAGGGTCTTGCTGCCCCGCCGCGAACTTTCATTGATTTCCTGGCGTTATCCCCACAGTGACACCAGAATCTGAGAAATCTCCGGCAATCACTTGAAACGGTAGGGAATAGCTCATCTACATCTAACCTCGTTTGGAGCCGTCATCCCGACACCGTCCGGATTGCACGACGTCTTAGAGCACTTTGGGAGTTGCAAAGTACCAGCTGTGTCCTCTTTACACATTGTGCAATCCCGGGTCCGACTTCACACCTTCAGGGGCCAGATTCGGCAACTATGACCCTACGTGAGATCGCTTGAAATCACCTGAAACGGTATGGAATGACCCTCTCGAAGATTCCCCAAGCTTATCTATATCCAGAGTTGGTCAAAGTTGTTGCCACGAGACTGCCCAGGTTGCGCGGCCCCGCAGACCATTCGAACGTTGCAGGGGGACTGGTGCTTCCTATTTACCCATGCTAATCTCTGGACACAGTCCGTGTTTAGCAGCTGCGCCTGTAGAAAATAGATACCGTACCAGTACTGTCCATGTCGTAGCCTGGACCCAATATACATCTTGTTTCACAGTGTATCTGTCTTTGTGCTTGGGAACATCATGACCTGTGTCGAAGGGAGATGGATTTCATATGAATGTAAGGACAACATTGACGCGTACGCCTGATGTGCGCGTTCGATGGTTGTGCCTATCGCAGTGTACTGCCCGTCCGCAACTTGGAGTTAGGAATTTTCAAGGATACTGTCGGTGCTGTCAATTTCGAAGGACCCTAGATGATGTATTTTTGTTCGTAAAACGGCTGGGCGGCTGTGGCCGGAGAGTCAGCCCAGGTCGTGCGTGTCGGTAGAGGTCATGGGAAGCCGCACGTTCTCGCCAGGCCTTATAAGGGTACTGCACTGGCAGCAGCAGTTCTCGCAGACAACTCAAGCAACCTCGTTTCCTATTTAGAGCTCTGAAATAAGTATGAGATAGGCTTTCCTTATCAACAGATTTAGTGCAAGACTCGGAAGTGCAAGGAGGCTTCAGTGTAGTCCAGCCTAGTTCTGAGCATAGATTTATACTGGCCAATTTCGGCAATAAGTAAGTAACGCATCCTTTCCAACCCAATTCGCAAAAGCTGTAGGTACGAAAATCTTCGATGAAAGCCTAGTGGGAGATTCAGATGGTGGAATATTACCCTCCAGTTTCTCAAGAGCAAGAAGGGCAAGGCATGCAAGAGCATGTGGCGACTTGGAAGCTTGATTGAATAGCAGAGAGTCGGCTTTTTGTCAGGCAACTGATTTTACATGAGGTGAAGGTACGAACAAATGAGTGGAGGTCGTGGGTTGAATAAAGTCAAGGAGTAAACAGTATTCCCAAATTTGGAAGGTGCAACCTTTTTGATCCACACATTTTTTGTCCCCGTTTCGACCACCATGGTCCGCAAACTCAAATATCATGAGCAGAAGCTGCTCAAGAAAGTTGATTTCCTTAACGTTGGTTTTATCTATCTTTCGCTCTCGCAAAGCTAACGGCTAGGCAGTGGAAACAAGACGCGAATTTGCGCGAAATCAAGGTGATGCGCCGGTACCACATCCAGGACCGTGAGGACTATCACAAGTATGGATTTTACCTGTCTTATGAACTCGGTTTTGACCTGGTGACCTTATCTGAACACTAGGTATAACAAACTCTGTGGCTCGCTTCGATCATTTGCACACCGTGTCTCTCTCCTACCTGCGCAGGATCCATTTCGCTCGCGTGCGGAGGGCCAGCTCCTCTCCAAGCTATACGACATGGGCGTTCTGACCTCGTCTGCGAAGCTCAGCGACGTCGACAACAAGTTGACCGTTGCGGCGTTTTGTCGACGGCGTCTCGCTGTATTCATGTGCATGTCCAAGATGGCGGAGACCGTCAGCGCGGTACGTCTCGCCTGAATAATCCGCACCTCTCGTCTAAAATTCCTTGCAGGCCGTCAAGTTCATTGAACAGGGACATGTCCGGGTAGGGCCTGACACCATCACAGATCCTGCGTATCTGGTCACCAGGTGAGCAGGTTTCTTGTGCTGTCACTGACAACCCTGACATGTGTAGACATATGGAGGACTTTGTCACCTGGGTGGATACGTCCAAGCTGAAGAGGACGATTCTGTCATACAACGACGAGGTGCGTTTCATTTTTTCCGATACCTGCCCGTTGCGCTTACGCTTTTCTAGCTTGACGATTTCGATCTTCTATGATCACGCTCCTGCCGTGTCTTTCTCGACACGCCTATATCACTCGTCCTCCGACTTAGTGCCGCCCGCGATCTTGCGTGCAGGGCTGTTGCAGATGTGAACCGATAAGCCGCCATCAGACTCGCTCTGCCAGTAAATTGCGAGATTGCATCATGACGATGCGATGGCAGGGGATGGGGTTTCGTTGGGATTTTGGTGGTGTTTAAAAGATACTCCATGGGCACAGGAGGATTTCACGCCCGTTTACACCGTATACGTCAACCCCAGGTTGTCTCCTTCATTGGCCCACCTATTAGAAGTTTACTAAGGTGGGGTCACTTCTACTTATTAGAGGGTCTTGGATGTTGTTCTATAATAAAACCTAAATCAATACACTACACCTCTTTTCATCTAACTATATATACACTATTATGGTATCAGACGAGCCTCATCAGGAGTGGCGACTTGGACTAGGAAACTTTTACAACCGTCAACGCACTCCGTGACCGCGTGCTAGGCAGCGCCCGCTGACCCATTCAACGGCAAACTGGACATGCTATTGATCTATCTTTGTAAGATTTAACGAGGAGCAGCCGGCCGAGGCACCAGGTATGTTTCGCACCAACAAAGAACATAGAACAGTTATACATAGACGTCCTGGGGTGATACACGTTGAGTTAATGTATTAGAAAGGCAGCGAGGGATTATACAATGAATGATACATCTGGCCTCATGACGCCTTGGCTACGGCGCACCCACGCTCAACCCCACGACTCTTGGGGAAGGAGCTCAGATTGTCAGTGATGGGTTCAATACAGTGAACAGTCAGTCCACCTGATGGCTCGGCCACCATAAAATTCTGCGTAGGAGTCGGGACAAGAGGTGTGACGTTGAGGTGGGGGGTTTGGGGCCAAAAGCCTCGGAGTATACTCAGTAATGAGGTAAAGTGCCAGTCCATTGAGTTGTGCTGCCATGATCAAGTAACAGGTCTGTCGTGAGCGGCGTTCATTCTGCCTTCAGTCAACGGGGTGTAGAAAAGTATGCCAGTGGACAGAGACAAGGACGTGATCTCGGCATGGAAAGAGACGTTGGACAGATGAATCGCATTTCCTGGGTCCTCATATTTCAGGACAGCCCCAATAGGTGTCGTACTCAGAAATCAAGGTCGTGGATCTAATTCTAGCCAATGCTGTCAATATTGTCAGGACCCAGCGTCAATTAACAGTTGGCTCACTTACGGCAGTTAATGCAATTAGTCTTGATAATGACTTTTGTGAGCACAATGAAGCCAGCTGGCCGCAAAAAACAATACCCCAATGTTGTGGCAGGAAGAGAGACTCCGAAAGGTTTTTCTATGTGAGATCAATTTCCCCATTCACAAACTCCGGCGCGTGGAACTCGTGCTTCACGCGCTTGCTTGACAACCACTTCTTCCAACTTTTCTCTCCAGGATATACCCAATCGACTGGCTCTCTAGCTCAGCGAGAGCGTGTCTTTTCGCCGCTCATACCACCTATATATCTATATCTATAGACAATGGCCGAAGCAGGGGACGGGAACATCAAGGTCGTCGTCCGATGCCGGCCTCTGAACTCTCGCGGTACGTTCCTGACTACACTCATCTTGTTTACCCAAATGTGTTACGGCTGACTCTGACTATACATAGAGCTCGCCCGAGGCGCCAAACCGCTAATTCGGATGACGGGGAACCAGACGATCATCGACCCGCCTGAGGTAGGGTCCACGCAGGACTCGAAACGCGCGACAGAGCGGAAACAATTGGCGTTCAGCTTTGACAAGAGCTACTGGTCGGCGGGCCCGCGGGATGAGCCAGGCTACTGCTCGCAACAAACACTGTATGACGATTTGGGCAAGGAATTGTTGGATCATGGGTTCTCGGGGTTCAATGCGTGTATTCTGGCATGTAAGTGCATATTCCATTAATACGCTTAGTGTGGTGCTGACATCATGTGCGGTGATGAAGATGGACAAACTGGTATGGGCAGGTTGCTCTTTCTTTCGCGCTTGTGGCTGATGGACTTGGGGTAGGATCTGGGAAATCTTATAGGTGAGTGGTGCTTGAAGTATTGCTTGCCAGAGCTGACGTAGTACCCCCAGTATGATGGGATGTACGTGTTCAATGTTTTCCCACCTACTCAAGACCTCAGACATTTCCAGACGGAGCGGACAAAGGAATCATTCCTCTAACTTGTCAGGAGCTTTTCGACCGGGTGGAGTCCAAACGAACAATGGACCCTAACCTCTCCTTCACGGTCGAAGTCTCTTACATAGAGGTGTGTCGATGCGACGCGTCGGAATCCTCGATGCAAGTCTCAACTGCTTCTAGATCTACAACGAGAAAGTGCGCGACTTGCTGAATCCCAAGAACACGGGGAATCTCAGGGTTCGCGAGCATCCCAGTCTGGGGCCCTACGTCGAGGATCTCTCCAAGCTCGTTGTCAACAGTTATGACGAAATGATGACTCTGATGGACGAGGGGAACAAAGCGCGGACCGTCGCCGCCACGAACATGAACGAAACGTACGTATTAACACCACTTTGTACGTCGCGTGCTGCTAATCAGCATCCATTCTTTCTAGATCGTCTCGTTCGCATGCTGTGTTTACTCTCCTCCTGACAATGAAACGACATGACGTTGAAACGAATATGGACACAGAGAAGGTCTCGAGGATCAGGTGTGTGCCCTATGAACCCAACTCGATGTGTTCTTAGCTCATTTTGTTTAGTTTGGTCGATTTGGCTGGGTCAGAGCGCGCTAATTCGACGGGGGCGACCGGCCAACGACTCAAAGAAGGCGCAAATATTAACAAGTCGCTGACGACACTCGGAAAGGTCATCTCGGCCCTTGCGATGGCCAGCCAAGTTGATCACGGCAAGAAGGGCAAGAAGGGCAAGGCCGAAGAATTTGTACCCTACCGTGACTCGGTGCTTCCGACTCTCTGATTTTCCGCACCCGCGTCCTCACCTGGCTATTAGGTCCTAACATGGCTGCTCAAAGACAGTTTGGGCGGGAACTCAAAAACGGCTATGATCGCTGCCATCTCGCCCGCTGATTACGAAGAGACGCTGAGTACACTGCGATATGCCGATCAGGCGAAGAAGATCAAGAATAAGGCAGTGGTTAACGAGGATCCTAACGCGAAGCTCGTCCGGGAACTGAAAGAGGAGCTCGAGATGTTGAGAGGTACGATCGCAGCGCACATTCCTCTGTCCCTTTCATTTATGATCGAACGCGGTGCCGTTCTTCTATGTTCTCAGCTCGCGTATCGGGATCAAGTAGCGAGGATGTCTTCGACCCAAAAGTACCACCTGAGAAGCAGAAAGTCACCTACCAGACGAAGGATGGCCGCATCAAGACAGTGACCAAAGCCGAGCTCCAAGAGCAGATGGAGACCAGCGAAAAGCTGATGCAGAGCTTAAACGAGACATGGGAGGAAAAGATGCAGAGGACACAAGAGGTACAGAAGGAGCGGGAGAAGGCCCTTGAAGAGCTGGGTATTACGGTGGACAAAAACCTTGTTGGTGTTCACACACCTAAGAAGGTACGTTTCAAACCACCCTGAGTGCATTGCTTGCATGTAGTAATCGTTCTTCTTTTGTGATTAGATGCCACATCTTGTGAACTTGGTGCGTTCACCTCCGACGAAGCTGTGTCGCCTACTCACCCCATGGTCACTGTTGGTATAGAATGAAGGTCAGTCTCACGTGCTCTCCCTAGCAATATTGCAGGCATTCCTTAGCCTAACTTGATCCCTTTCTAGATCCACTTATGAGTGAATGTCTGATATATCAGCTCAAACCAGGAAAGACCATTGTGCTTATTCATTATCTTCTTCCATGTGGCGACATTTTTATCTCTCCATCTTTCTAGGTCGGCCGATTGGATAGCGAGAAGCCAGCTGCAATCCGGTTAAGCGGGGACAACATCTTGGAAGAGCATTGCTATTTCGATAACACAGATGGGAAGGTTGTAATTCAATGTTTGCCGGATAGCGTAACGGTTTGTCTTTTTATTCTTGGTGCACCTCAAGCCGTCGAACTAACTGGTGTCGTTCTGCAGTTTCTCAACGGCAAGCAACTCATCCCGGGTCAGGTATGTTTTAACAAGTCTCCTATACTGTGGCCTCCGGGTTTTGACGTAGGACTTATAGACGCACAAGCTCCGTTCTGGCTTCCGCATCATTCTTGGTATGAACTTGTCTCAATTTGCTATTCCCTTTTGTAATATTCGCGCAGGTGACAATCATGTCTTCCGGTTCAATAATCCGGAAGAGGTTCGCAAACAACGCGACAGAGTGACAGCCAAGTCTAATTTGAGCCTGGCGATCTCGGCTGGGGAAATAGATGGCGAAGCCTCTACCCGACCAGACTCGCCAACGTCCTCAACTGACGAGGCCGATGTGGATTGGAACTATGCAAAGCGAGAAGCCGCGTTTGCTCGGCTCGGTCTCGATCCTGCTCTCGATAACCTCCCGGACGAAGATCTCAACAAGCTGTTCGAGAAAATCACTAAAGTGAAGACTATGCGTGACCACAACTCGAAGCCATCACGACCGGAGAGCAGTCTGAGTCAAGCTGACGATGCATGGAGCGAAGCAGGACGGCCTTTCTCTAGCGATGCTACCACCGATGATACCAGCGTCCACGGCAGCCCAGCCGTCTTCGATGACTCTCTCAAAGATGCCCAGCACCAGCTTGAACACCGGCTCCAGGAAATGACGGAATCGTCCGCAGAGGCTGAGGACTTGAAGGTCGAGAAGGAGCATATGGAGCACCAACTGAAGCTTGTCCGCAACCAGATGAGGCGCCTCATTGATGCCCGCGCGAAAGGGGAAGAACTTGAAGGGGAACAGTTTGAGCCTGTGATCTACAGTGCGAAGCAGCTCAGGTTGATTCGCAAAGCCCTTGACCGGTGGAGAGCCCACCGTTCTTTCTCAATGGCCGAGATGGTTTTGTCGAGTGCTGTGATGATTAAGGAAGCCAATATTATCAGGTACGTGTTTCTTGCATCATGGCTTTTTTTGACATTTACCATGTGTGTAGCAAGGAGCTTGGTAAAGATGTTTCCTTCAACTTTACTATTGCGGCCGGCGGGTCTCTCGGCGCCCCGACATCAGCCGTTGATACGATTGCCGGTTTGGACGAATTCGGCGACGTTGCCGACCCTATTCTTACTTCTTCCACTCAACCGTCTGTTGCTGTGAAGATTTTAGACAAGCGACACAACGCCATTTATTCATGGTCCCTTGATAGGATGCAGCAACAGCTGCAGCGCATGCGAAACCTCACAACCTACATCGACCGACCATCCTATACACAACACTTTTCCTCAGATGAGCCATTTTACGACTCACCGCCTCCAGAATATTCCTTCATTGGAAATGCCCTGCTATCACTCGCTCCGCTTGCCCGTCGAATGTCATCGTCTTCAACTGTTCCCATATTTTGCCGCTACACATCAGAGGCAATCGGCTCGTGTCGCGTTGATATCAAGATTGTGAGCGTGGTACTTTCCGCTAAACACTTCTCCGGTTCGAGTGCTTCCACTCGTGCTTCTTCCCCCATCCCAAGTACTATCCTTTCTGGCAGCAAAGTAATATTCTTTTTGACAGTGGACACCGTCAAGGGTCTGTCCTCCCACGAGTTCTCTGGGGCCCACTTGCAGGTTCGCTTGTCCTCGATTGTAGGGCCCAACCTAACGTCGGAGGAGGTATTTCCTTCTTCCGCAATCGACATGGAAAATTCGTCCCTTTCGGAACTAAAATTCCGCCGAAGCTTCTCGATTGTCACGTCTAGCAAAGTCCTGAATCATTTACGCCAAGGTTATGCGCCTATCGAGTTTTTTGCAGCCGTCAAGCCCACCTATCTTGAACGACTTGAGCGATGGGACGAATTACGGGAACAAAAACACTACAATCCTCCCAGCCCCAGTACTCGCACTCCGGAAAGCCGCCCAGGTACATTACCTCCTATGCGGCGATCGGAAACGGATTTCGTTGTTGAACAGACTCACGACGTTGTTGCATGGTTGCAAATATGTGAACTAGGGCCAGATGGATCATATGCCCCAGTCCCTGTGATATCACAAGGAGACCTTGACGCAGGCGCCTTTTCATTGCACCAAGGACTACAGAGGCGGATCGTCGTGTCCCTTTCGTCCAATTCGGGCCAACAGTTGCCATGGTTGGAATTTACCAAAGTCCGCGCAGGCAACATTCGTTTACTAGATACGAAAGGTCGTATACACGAATCAACGTCAAAGGCCCTCACCACACTCCCGTTGATGAAGGAGCAAACTCTCGAGTTTCGACCTGATGGAACTGGGTTTTTGGAAGCATCGGCACTTTGGGATTCAAGCATTCATGATTCAGTCCTGCTGAACAGGGTCACCGCAGCTAATCAGCGTGTCCTCCTTCAATTCAGCTTTGCCGTGGCAGTTGAGAGTTGCGGTGACCCTGTGCACTTCAGCCTGGATGCAGCAATTACCATGCGGACCCGTGATGCCAGCCCACCTTCTAAGCTTCTTACGTTCTTTGGCTCAACGAAAATTCTTTCCAAGACAAGCAATCTTTTCGCTGTTCGGCTTTCACCTCCCCTCACCCGTTCACCCAAAGACCTGTGGCGGCTCGACACCTCAGAAAAATATGTACGAGGCGAGGAGGCATTGGGCACATGGAAGCCTCGTGGTATATCCGTTGTAGAAGACTACGAACGTCTTGTTTCAACCGAACGTAGAGCCGCCGACGTACAAGCGATCCGCGTCATACTGTCAAACCATCCACCCCGCTCACTTGCCGTCGATGCACTTGCTTGGCGCGCTGATGCCATACTTGTCAAATCGTTGGCCTTGTGGCAGAAACAATTTGGCCATCGTGGAAAGGTAAACATCGATGCGATTTGCTACTCCATCAGATAGGTCCTGCCTGACATTTCACACATTCAGATCGTTTTGACGCAAGACCCCTGTGACCCTGATGAGGTTTCGACTTCCAAGAAACGGGGCGCACAGTTTGAACAGGCGGAAGGATTGAAACTGATTTCAGATACAAAGCTGATACCCAAAAGGTATGGTCCATTGCGTCTCAATCTCTTTAGTGTATTATCAACGAGTACTCTAGTGATGGCGCGACGAAGAAAGGTCACCTGATGATCTTGACTGACGCCAGTCAGGATATCTGGGAGCGACGATGGTTTGTGCTTCGGAGGTAAGCTCAGACGACTGTCGATGGTTGGTGACTCATGATGATTTTTAGGCCTTATCTTTATATTTTTGCGCACTCCAATGAGCTTGAAGAAACTGGCATCGTTAGCCTTAGCGGAGTCAACGTTGAAAGCGATCCACATAAAGAGTTTCTGCTTGGCGTAAGTTGCCCCTGCACAGATGTCCGTATGATAATTTTCTAACGACCAATGGACTATTAATCATCCCAGAAACCTTTCTCGTTCACTCTTTTTACTGCGTCGAATTCACACGCCCTTGCTGCCCCTAGCGCAAAAGAGCTTCAAGCTTGGATCACCAAACTTGACCCTACCCGTTTACCATCTTGACGACTGACGACTTGCTACGACCTCCTAATATTGTGTTATCTTCTGTCCCGGATCAAACAACAAGTTAATATCCTAGAATCTATTACTGTGCGACTCCTCCTACACACAACCTACACTCGCTATCCTTCTTGCACTAGATCTTTAAATTCATCACACGGGGACTTCTTTCTTTTTATGTATGATTTTCAATCTATCTATCCACACAGCCTTTTGCATCACATTCACTTATCCTGTCCAGCCCTTGGCGTCTATACCATCATCAAGTAATCATAATCAATCCATGTTGTTCGGCCTTGCACTTCCATGTTGCCTCGGACAATCGAGTTAGGGGTTCTTTCTGCACTGCTTTACACCGGTCCTGCTCTCGATCTTGGTGTGTAACGGCCACTCCGTCGCCCGGAATATATCTTACGCACGCGTCAAGCACTCGTGTAGAACGATACCAAGACCATCTGGAACAGCCTGCAACGTGTCCTCCGAAAGGAGAACGTAGACCAGGGTGCTTGTACCTACAGCTACAGTCACGCGGGCTCAGAGTCGCTACCTGACCTGATTTCTTGTCGCTTTCATGATGGCGTTTTATTGGATGCATTCCGCTGTGATCGTGATACTGACGCAAATGCAACCACAGGCAGCGACGCAGTTGTGTTGCCGTCAGAAGGGGATATTCATTCGAGTAGCCATCATAAGCACCCTAGGGCTCATTGTCAATATTCACCCAGCCTTACGCAGCAACCATGTACGGGTGTTGCCCTTGGCTCAGAACACTTGCTTTGGATCGGATTTTCCGGACTCGACATATCAGTGATAATTAGAGGATAACCTGTCTGACGTGCGCGGCTACTTCGTCTGATGATCAAGGTCTGAGTACTGCCTAGTTTATCTCACCTAGCAGATTTGTTCAGTAGGCTCACGCAGATACAGACCATTGGAAAGGCATCAGGACGAGGTTTCGAGTCAAGCAATATTAATATCCGAACCGGAAAGAATGGGCCGGCATTGTGAAGGCGCTTCGTGAGGTCACCGCCCAAGTCAGCGAGGTCAACGTTGGCTCCGTGCCGGTCCCCCGGAGCAGTACATCCTCGTGCGCAGGCACCGAGCTGAGTCCAAGTATTACGCGGGCTCCACAGAAGTCAGACTCCCAGGAACGAAATATGATGGTTATCTCAGTTTCTTGATATGCTTTCGGGACCATTCGTGCCTGCTGAGTTTGAGGCTGAGTCTTTGCTGAGTCGGGAGTGGAACTTGGGGAGGAGAGACAACAATCTACACGACTTTCGTTCTCGACGAGAGAAAACAATTAACGCTCGGTAGCGTGATGGACGGCTCGTGGCGCGAGGCTATGTCAGCGTCTCCTCAGATCTTCTGCCAAGAAATCTAATCGCCGCAGGATTTGCCTGGATTACCATTCAAGATAAGTGGAAAGTCATTGTGGCGAACATTTTGCATGTTTGAGGTATGGCTAGCCCACAAAACAGTTATCCCGCAATGATCTAGAGTTTAGAATTCCGGGTAACTGAAGAATCGACAGTATTACTATTCATGATTTATTCTTACGTTTTGGTAAAGATAAACCCTACATGACTCGAGTTCATGTAAGAAGACCACTTTCTTACATTGTAACAACAGGACTGCTGCCCCTTCCTCGACAAAGTAACATCTGCACATGCACCTAAGTAGGTTAGGTTGCGCCTCACCGCAACCCTGACTTATACCATGTATGTACTAGCGTACCCTGCATCTATTTGGCTCTTATTATCCTCGTCTATGTTCGTCACACTAGTACTTTCAGGCACATATATACATAGCAGAGTAATTGATTCCATTGAGGCGTAGATATTGTACAATTGGTCGTGTTCTTCGTATATAATGTAGAATATGGAAAATGAGTCCAAGAGAAACAGTGCGAGAGTGAGATGTGAGAATTTTAAGCGATGCCGTCTAATAGTATGTACGAGCCATGCAAATGATGGTGGGGAGATGGGAATTTTGGCAAGGAGTCCTCCAAGGTTGTTAAGCGATTAAATGGGGCAGGGGGCGGAGGTTCTAATTAGTACACGGCCCTTGCAAGCAGGGGCGCCGCCCAGGAAGAAATAAATGGTTTAGCATGTACGGTGTGTGTGAATGCAATATGGTGTCGGGTGTGTGACCGCCGTGGCGCAGGCATGACAGGGGACAGTGAGGGAGGTGCGAAGGTGACTGATATGATCGCCAGGAGCGGGGTATAAGGAGTAGGGTAGTGATATCTTGATTCGGAACCGGGAGGAGCAGGAGAGGAGGGGCTAGAGAACTCAGTCGCAGCGCGATGGAGTATCGTTCGGGCGGATGAATGTGAGCATATGGCAGGTGATGTAGCCCTTCGCGAAGCCTGCGCCAGCGTAGGCGAAGAGGTAGTGCCACTTGCGCTTGAACGCGTCATAGTCAGCACGCTCGCGCAGCCCGGGGTAGTCCTTTGCAATTATGTCCTGGGATAGGTTACGATCAAGGCGGCGCCCCCATTCGCGCAGTGTGCGCGGGTAATGTGCGGCATGGTTCTCGACGCCCTCGAGTGTGAAGCGGTTAGAAGAGCCAACTTGTGCAGCGGTGATGAGAGCGGTGGCGGAAGGGAGACAGGAGTTGGGCCACATGTATCGGCGCATGAAATCCTCAGCCTGGTATCCCGTGTACCGTGACTCGGGGAAGGTAGAGGCAGACACGACAGCTGTGGCATTGCGGGATTTGAGTGCGAAGTCGACGAGCTTGAAGTAGGTGTTGTAGTGCTTGGCGCCAACGTGCTCGAGCATTTCTATGCTCACGAATGCATCAAAGGCCTTTTCCCACTCTGCGGGGATCTCGCGGTAGTCTAGGAGGTGGACGCGGACACGGCCTTCGAGGCCCGCCGCGCGGACACGCTCTTCGGCGAGGGTCTTTTGTTCTATGGAGAGGGTGAGGGTGTCGACTTCGCAGCCGTAGCTACGGGCAGCCTCAATTGCCAGTCCTCCCCATCCAGAGCCGAACTCGAGGATACGGTTACCAGGCTTTACACGTGCCTTGTTGAGAACATGGCGAATCTTCCGCATTTGGGCGGCCTCGAGATCACCCGGGCGGGGACCGTCCTCGAGGTCGCCGCGGACGCCACCCTCCGAATCTGACCAGAGTGCACAGGACTACATCATCTCAGCCGAGAGGAAGGCTTTGAAAAGTTCGTTGGACTGGTCATATGAGGCAATGGCATTGAGGCGGGCCTGCGAGCGAGTCTGGCCAAGGAAAGAGTTGTAGAGACCAGAAACGGCTGAAGAGACGCGGGCAACAACAGATGAGAGTGTGTCTTCCATGCCAGATTGGTTTTCGAGCCAAAGCTAGAGTAGATAACATATTTTTTTAAGTCGGAGCTGGGATGAAAATAAAAATAAATGACATACGTCCATGGTATTCTTGAGGGAGGATACCTCAATATCGCCGATCATGTAAGCCTCACTGACTGTCGACATCATCAGATTGTTTCAAGTGATATGTCAGAGTGTGGACTTACAGCCGAGATCTCCTGAAAGAAGAATACGAAGCCAAAAGTTGTCATTTACGATTTTTAGATGGACGTCATTGCATCCTTTTTGATGTCTTCCATAATAGTGAACGCCTTCAGAGTCGGAGATTGTGAGATGTCCGGTTGTAATCGCGTCGCCAAGGACTGAGAGGATAGAGCTGCGCGCTGTGAGACGAATCAGTTTCTTGTGGAGCATACGCGTTGACGTGTAGACACATACCAATGGAAATTATCCATGAACGCGGGCTGAGTAGTGAGGAGGAGAATAGAGAAGTAGACTGGAGGGCCTTTGAGGAGGTTGGGAACTGGACACAAGGCTGGGTGGAGGCGGCCATTGAAGAGGAGATGTGTCGAGGACGGGGAGCTGACGAAGTGCAGAAAGAGGAAGTGAAGGCAACTCCTTATAACGCGCGCCAGCTGCCGATAGAAAGACGAGTTCCCGTGGTCGAAGTTTGGCCATCATCCAGATACAAGTGCAGATCCGCAACCAGAGCAATCGTAGATGAGGGGATTCGCAGGTCCCCATTGGGAGTTCGGCACGTGCCGGTAGGATTCACTTTGGGGATTCCCACCATCAGCGCCCAGGATTCCTCCTAGGATTCTCTCTACCCCTGATAACCAGTATTTCACACTCAGCGACTCCTACCGCGGAATCTCTTGGAAAACATACCGAGGGACCGATGCAACCCTGCATGGCGCCGAGGGAGCAAACATCCACGGTCAATCACAACACGATCACCACGACCTCCTTGATTTCAACAAATAATATCTGCCTCATGGTCCCTCTTTTTATCGCGCCCCACTACAGATCACGACGGTCCCCTCGATTGAACAGATTAATACCAGTAATTGAAATTAGATCGATCCAAAGGAATTGATCCTCACCGAGCGTGCTATTTAGAAATCACTGTCGCAATGCCTCTCCATTGAAATAAAATAAATTCCGTGGATCATATACTAGTATATTTGGCCTGCTCGTCTTCCTCCGAGTTGCGATCATACGTTGTGTAACATCAGTCTATTTTTTTTTTTTTCCAAACCTCGGTCTTTGATACAGACGCGTGCATCACGACGCGCGTTGTCAGTTGCCTACGCCACTTAGTGAGCATGTGACCGCGTTCTCCAGCGCACAACCACGTACCTTGCCTCCAACAGGAATCTGTCCACTCCACTAAAAGAGGACGCTACCACCAGACCGAATCTGTGGTAACGACTAAAACCCTAAGCATAATAGCGAAAGTGACTCGACGCATAACACGATCAGCCGAAAGACGTGATCAAGAAGGTTATCGAGCACATTCTGTCAGCATCACGCCTCCTGACGACAAACGACAATGCAGCGCGGCGGCGTAGAAGCTCGGCTTGCCGACAACCCGAGCTTGGCAACGTACAACTTCTCTCAATTTGCCGTGTTCGGCCTAAGTCATGTTGCACAAGCGCACACAGACGTCGCGGTTGGGCTCGAGCTCGAACTCGCCATCAGTGCACTTAGCACTGATAGCCATCACATAGCGAGCACGATTGACAGGTCGTGACAGCCACACAGGAGGTCGCGCTACAGCCCGACATTCGCATTCGGCACGTCGAAGCGGAAGGCATCTTGCACCCAATGCTAAAGCTTGTTATCATGTGAACAGACACCTGCAAAAGGTGCAGGTGGCGTTGGCGGGGATCTCATTTGTACTCCGCTCATCTAATCGCCAGTGTCGACCATCATCCTAGAGGGGCGTATTTGTATGAAATTTGATTTGGGTGTACAATGTAGATATCGGAGGCTTGCGCTGTGTGAAAATTATCGTTCAGTTCTAAATAGTCAGAAGGTCAGTCCATCCCGCACGACCCAGAAGCAAGGAAAGACTTTCCCGTCGAAGCCTGACGCTCGCACCGAACAGCTCGAAGAACTCGTGGAAGGAAAAGAACCAGAAGCCGCTCCCCCCCCCCGACCCACTCGTAAACGTCACATACTCGTCCGCATTTGTACCCATACCACACCATACCGTACTATGTCACACCATACTTTAGATGGTAATGTACATGTACTCAGATCGCGAATCGGGAGAAGTTAGATTCGAAGACGCCAAGGCAAAGGAGTAGGTGGCAGGTTGGCATTTCGTGTCATTCTTATATTAATTTTAAGCTCTTTGGCACTGAGAAAGGATAGAATGAACGAATAGACAGGGCTCCTCGAGGGCAGTCGAACAGAGTTTGCATGGTGCCTATCTGTGTCCAGCCGGTGTCCACAGTGGCCAATGGACAATGGCGGTTATCAATGCCCATCTGGGCAGTGGTTGCAAATCCGCTAGGCACAATGGGTTGATTCGTTCGTCAAAGGAAGCGGAGTGGGGCGAGAGCGGACGGCGATCGGGTGCAATACGTGGAACAATCGGGGGTGGCCCCGGGGAAGAAGGTTGTAGAATACGGGAAGGAAGACAGAAAAACGTTAGAGACAGCAAACGAGGGAGAGATTTTCGCGGACAGACGTAGGTCCTGAGGGCGGAAGCCATTGCGGATGGCGTGCAGCTGTACGTCGACAACAGCGCTGGCAGAGTTGCGTACACGTAAATACCCACGCACACCCGCACCCGCCAGCAGCGTACGCAGTGATAGGATAGGGAGTTTCGGCTCTTAACTATCGCTACATGCGCATCTCCTGGGATGTGCAGGTCCCACGAACGTTCCACCGAGTTCCAAAGACTGCAACCTTCAGTCACTCAAGGTAACCGTAGCTCCGCACACGTCCACACGTCCGACACACAACTGCTAGCGTGGCTGCGTCCCTGGCCCACGTCCCTACGAGAGCGTTCTCGAGAGGCCCACGCCCACTCTCCCAATCCCACATAGCCATGCAGTCAGCCGCCTCTGGGCCTCGTGTTCACACGCCTAACCATCCTTGCACATGCACCACCGCCCAATCATGATCTACCTCTCCGCCGATGCCGTAGTGCACAGTGTAGAAGCCGTGATCGAATGTCATTGCAGAACTCCACAGCTCAGAGAAAGAGAGATCCCAATAATAACCCGATCCCAATAAATGGAGTCTTGGGAACCTCGAGGCTTGCATCAACACCACTCTGGTATCACGAGTTTGACACGCTGTTCGCTGAGTTTTGTTGACGGTGTTGAGGCGAGAGGAAGAGTTATCTTGGATATATACTGATCACCATACGTAACAGATACGGTTTGTCATAGAGAGACAGAAAGAGGCGTTATGGTGTTGCCGCTTATCATAAAAGAGCCCGTGAATGCCGAGATGGAAGGGGTGGAAGGAACTGAAGGAACTTGCTGCAAAGCTTGTGTGTGGCACGTAAGAAGACCGACGTCCAGATTTGTGGTGGTATGTCACTAGGCGGGAAATATCTGCACGATTCATACTCTGGATACCGGATATCGTAAGCGGGGACAATGAATCTTGTGCGGTTTGGGTACAGTTAACAAGCTGCCGAGAGGGCTGAAGGTCGGCAACATGAAGAGACGAGGTTATTTTGTGTTCTTTTTCGTAACTGACGCAAAGCTTGTGGCGATTACATTGTTGTGGATGGGGTTCCTTGGAACTGCCTAGAAGATCGGACATGAGTACATCTCACCGACAGAATCAGGAGCACAAACCCAATGACCACACCACCCTTGCTAGACACCATTGACACTAGGTCTCCACCTATGTGGAATCATGCATCCACCACACTGACAGCCTCTCTCTGTGTCTGACCCTGCCCCTCTTTTGTCTGTCCAGCCGGCGGTGCAGTGGAGCTATAATATAGTCGGGTTGCTACATCGCCCACGACCCAATCTAATCCCTCGACGATGTTCGCACCTGTAACCGCGCTGCAGGACCATATCGTCCAGTGGTGTGTCGTGATCACTCCGAGGTCGAGCGCCTACCATCGTCCAGGTGAGATCGGAGTGCTCGATGGACGGTTATAAAGCAATAGGCACACGCACCTGCTCGATCTCGGCTGCGCTGAGGGAGCCATGTAGATCCTGTTTATTCGCGAAGACCAGGAGGGATGCGCCTGCGAGCCGCTGTGAGGGAAATCAGAACGCGATGGAATGGAGTGAAGCAAACGCGACGGGAAGCGCGTTAAGAAAATCGGCTTTGGGGGTGTGATACGTACATCTTCGGTGAGGAGCGCATGGAGCTCGTGTTTACAGTCTTCCATGCGCATGCGATCGCTGGAGTCAACCACCCAGACCAACGCGTCTGTTTGTTCGAAGTAATTCCGCCAATATGGACGAAGGGTACGCTGGCCGCCAACGTCCCCTGATCAGCACCGCGTTCAAATTTGGTTCACTAAAGATAGATAATGGGTGCGCACATATGTTAAGGGTGTATCTGACAAGAAAATCAATATCTACTGGCAAGAATCTATAGTTATAAAGGCGGACTCACTTTCCATGCGCAAAGGTCTTGATGTTGAATCCAAGAGTGGGGCTGATACTTTGGATATCCTCGCCATTGAGCTTTTTCAAAATTGTAGTCTTGCCAGCGTTATCTAACCCTCTGTTTAAGATTCAGTTTATGTTCTTTGAGAGCTTGCTCAACATACAGAAATAAAATACGCATCTCCCGCTCCTTCTGCCGATTCTTTCGTATGATAGTAAGTAGACCCATCGACAAAGGTGGCGCTTGGAGTCTCTGGGCTTTTCCAGACTCTCGTCGAAGTTGTGTGAGTTCTCGAGTCTCGACTTGAAACGCCGACGTCAGACGGTCCGCCACTGCGCACGTGCAGTCTACCATCCGATCCCGATCCTGATCCGACCCGGGCCCGATCACTTCAAGCAGCTTTGAATTTCAAAGCAGTGGCTGACTCTACGTAAACGCTCTCTCCCTCTTTACGACCAAACCACGACAAGATGCCACCAAAAAATAAAGGAAAGAAGGGTAAGAAGACAGACGATGACTTCTGGTACGTTGATCACCTTGCTATCCACTAATTGGGCTGATAATCTTTCTCTGATCGCAGGGACAATGCTGGGGAGAGCGTCGCACCCAATCTTGCTGCTGCGCCTGTAGAAGAGGTCGAGGATACTGGGTCCAGAAAAGGAGGGTTTTCGGGATATGCGGCACTGAGCATGGACAGCGGTCCTGCGGCCGAGGAGGAGGAGGAGGACTTTGGTGGACTCATGGTGCGGTTGGCCATATACGAGAAAAGAGCGTAAATCTCACATCGGTTTCTATTCTACAGTCAACCCTGAAGGCGACAGCGACGAAGGGTAAGAAGGAAAATAAGAAGGCGAAAAAGGGTGCACTTGAGCCCGCAGACGATCTTGTGGAGGCCGACGAGGAGGTATCTGTGGAATCTAAGGGACCGATAACCGTCACTGCTGACGATCTAGACGACGAATGGGGTCCCGTGAAGGAGAAGAAGAAGAAAGATAAGAAGGGCAAAGGAAAGAAGGGAGGTAAAGCCCAGGATGACGACGATGAGGAAAAGGAAGAGAAAGCAGGTGCGTGTACTGTTGTAATTTTGTTTTGAATTTTGTTCTTATCAACGAACTTCAATGATCTAGCGGAAAAAGCAATCTCTGGCACGCCTACAGAACCCGAGGCTGCAGCTAATGATGATGATGCTGAAGACGCCAACGAGGGTGGTCCAAAAATCCTTTCCAAGAAGGAGAAGGAGAAGCTAAAGAAAGAACGTGAAAAGGTGTGTCTGATTTAGAGTGTATAGCGACCCGTTCTTATATATAACCCAATTCTTTAGGCAAAGAAGAAGGCTCAAGCCGCTGCCAAAAAAGCAGATGCACCAAGTGAACCATCTGCGCACGCCGCCGATGCACCTGCCCCCGCCGCGAAAGAGGATGGTGGCGATGACGAAGAAGAAGAGGGTACGGGTGGCAAAGCCGACGCGAAGAAGAAGAAGAAGAAGAAGGGTAAGAAGGAGGAGGAACCAGCTCCTGCTCCCGCGGCTGGCAAGAAGAAGGGCGGTATCAGTGCCCTGAAAGCTATGATGGAGGAGAAGAAGCGTATTGAGGACGAGGCGAAGAGGAAGCAGGAGGAGGAGCTCAGGAGGATTGAGGAGGAGGAGAGGCGTGCAGAGGAGGAGGAGCGCAAGAAGGAAGAGGAACGTCAAAGGAGGAAGGAGAAGGAGAAGGTACACTCGTCATTCACGAATTTCATTCTCAGCCTGACCAAACCATTTTTAGGCCAAGAAAGAGCTCGCCAAGAAGGAAGGCCGACTGCTGACCAAAAAGCAAAAGGAGGAGAAACAGATGGCTGAAATCCGGAGACAGGCGCTGCTCGCGTCCGGCGTGCAAATCGAAGGGCTTCAGCAGCCTGCCGCTGGTGCTGGTGCACCAAAGAAAGTCGTGTACGGGAACCGCAAGAAGAAGGGTCTCACTGCGAAGGACGCTCCGTCGAAAGACGCATCCCCCGCACCCGAGTCCCGCCCACGGACGCCTGAGCCCCCCAAGGCGGAGGTTAAGCCCGCCGAGGAAGAGAAAGACGAATGGGATGTCTCCAGCGAGGAGGAGAAGCCGGCAGAGAAAGCCTCGGCTCCAGATACCAAGGACGACTGGGACGCATCGAGCGAGGACGAAGATGCGAAACCTCCACCTCCACCTCCAGCACCAAAAGGTATGGTATCCCTGTAAACATTATCACACTCTTTCTTATCAATCTTTCGATCAGCACAACCCGCCCGCAAACCTACCGCAAAGCCAGCCCCTGCCGTCAAAGGCGGCCCTGCAAAACCTGCAGCAGCAGCGAAGAACGCCGCACCGCCTGCCAAGAAGGACACCGAAGAATCAGAAGATGAGTCCTCCGAGGAAGAAGACTCCGAAGACGATGATGACTCGGAGGACGATTCGGACGATGATAGTTCAGACGAGTCATCGTCGGATGACGAGCTTACACAGACGCAGAAGATGGCTATGCAGCGCAAGGCGGAGGCGGCTGAGCGGAGGAAGAAGGCCCATGAAGAGGCGTTGGCTGCCAGGAATAAGGACGACCTACGGAGTCCTATCTGCTGTATCTTGGGTCACGTCGATACTGGAAAGACGAAGCTTCTGGACAAGGTGTGCAATATTGTTGTGTCGATGCCACTTCTTTCTCCATAAGTGACGTTCCTTGTAACGCGTTAGATTCGTCAAACGAATGTCCAGGAGGGCGAAGCAGGTGGAATCACACAGCAGATTGGTGCAACTTACTTCCCTGTAGATGCAATCAAGACCAAGACCGCTGTTTTGAACAGGGTACGCCTGTCCGTTCATTTTTTCGACTTGCCCAATTAATCTAAAGTGCAGGATGGTACCCAAGAGTACAAAATTCCTGGTCTGCTTGTCATCGATACCCCCGGACACGAGTCGTTCACCAACTTGCGCTCGCGTGGAAGTTCACTCTGTAACATTGCAATCCTCGTTGTCGATATCATGGTAAGGGATCTAGGTCCTCACATTCAACTTTTTGTTCACACCTAGCAAAGCACGGTCTCGAAGCCCAAACATTGGAATCTCTACGCCTTCTCCGTGATAAGAAAACTCCATTCATTGTAGCCCTCAACAAAGTAAGCCACCCTCCTTATATTTTCTTTAGCCACTTGTTTGAACGCAAAATACTACCAGATCGATCGTATCTACAGCTGGGATCCTACACCCGATGGCGCCTTCCAGGAATCTCTCGCGAAGCAATCCAAGGCAGTGCAACGCGAGTTCGAGGACCGTGTCGCAAAGACGATCCTCGCTTTCGCTCAAGAAGGTCTCAACGCGTGCTTGTACTACGACAACAAGAGTTTCGCGCGCAATGTTTCCCTCGTCCCGACGTCCGCCATCACAGGCGAAGGTGTCCCGGACATGATCATGCTCCTTGTGAATCTCACGCAACAACGTATGAGTGATCGTCTCATGTACCTCTCCGAGTTGGAGTGTACTGTGCTGGAGGTCAAGGTCATCGAAGGTCTGGGCACTACGATTGATGTGGTGCTGTCCAATGGTATCTTGAGGGAGGGCGACAGGATCGTGGTGTGCGGTTTGAATGGTCCCATTGTTACGCAAGTTCGTGCGTTGTTGACACCACAGCCGCTTCGCGAGCTCCGCATCAAGGTGTATATTTTTATTATCTCATTTTTGATGCGGAAATTCATTGGACCTGGTTTAGTCGGCATACGTTCATCACAAGGAGGTCAAGGCCGCTCTTGGTGTCAAGATCACTGCGCCAGACCTTGAGAAAGCCATCGCTGGTTCGCGTCTGCTTGTAGTTGGCCCCGACGATGATGAGGATGACCTTAAGGAGGAGATCATGTCCGATCTTACAACACTACTCAATAGCATTGACAAATCTGGTCGTGGTGTCTGCGTCCAGGCCTCCACCCTCGGTTCGCTCGAGGCGCTGCTCGACTTCCTCAAAGCCAGCAAAATCCCGGTGTCGGGGATCAACATTGGCCCAGTGCACAAGAAGGATATCATGCGTGCTGCGACGATGTTGGAGAAGGCGAAGGAGCTCGCCTGTATACTTTGCTTCGATGTCACCGTTGATAAGGAGGCCGAGCGCCTGGCTGAGGAGATGGGCATCCGGCTGTTCAAGGGTATGTGAAGTTCCTGCATCTTTGTGTAGTTCAATCTAATTCTGTTATTCCCGTAGCGGACATTATTTACCATCTCTTCGACTCATTCAAGGCGTATAACGAGGAGATCACCGAAGCCAAGCGGAAAGACGCCGCGCCCCAAGCCGTATGGCCCTGTAGGCTTAAGATCATTGCGGCGTTCTGTAAGCGTGACCCAATTATTTTGGGCGTTGATATCCTCGACGGTACGTTGCGTGTGGGCACACCCCTAGCTGTTGTGAAGACAGACGCGGTCACCGGCAAGAAGGAAATCATCCCTCTTGGGAAAATGTTCGTTCATTGCCCTCGATCTTCTCCCATATACTAACCGAGAGTCTTCGAATTAGCACTTCACTCGAAATTAACCACAAGACTCAAGATGTAAGCCTATTTTTTCTGGGCCGTGTGCAATGGAGCTCATTTTCTCTTCAGATCGTGAAAAAGTCTCAGGCAGGCGCTGGTGTGGCGGTGAAGATTGAACATGCCGTATACCAATCCGCAAAGATGTTCGGCCGACACTTTGATGACAAGGACGAGATCCTCAGCCACATCAGTCGCCAAAGCATTGATGTGCTCAAGGTACATTATTGCGTGATTGTGGAGACCAATCCTCTAACGCCTCATTCGCTTTTAGACTTCGTTCAAGGCAGATGTTTCGATGGAGGAGTGGCATCTCATTAAGGCACTCAAGCCAGTACGTTCTGAGCCTCCTATCTCTGGGTATCCATCGTTCACAAACATGTCTCGAATAGCGCTTCAATATTCAGTAGAGGTGCCTTGATAGTTAGCCTTCCGTGTTGGTTGAGGCGACAAGCGAGAGTGAGACGGGTGGACTCCGGGCGGACCACTGCAGATTATCGGACTAGCGGGCCGATACGGAAATATCACGTAATCACACTACTTATCAATCTGATTTTTGTGTGATTTTTTTCTTTCGTCCTTCGAGCCTCGACATCATTCGCCTGCTTGTCTCGACCTCTCAGCATGTCAGCAACCCTCATCTCGAAGGATATCCATGAGGAGGCTTCCTCCATAGATCAAGACGAGTTGCAGCTGGTAAATGACCTTTTGGGCATGACCTGGGATCGACCCTACGCATTTTCGAACTGTTATCGGTGACGTCCATCGTATTTCTGGTCTTCTATACTGGCATACATGGCTGCGGGTATCCTCTCTGTATTTGTTGATGTCTTGCTTCCATGCAGCGTTAATGAATGCAGGGGGGATTGAGATCATACCGCTTGAACCTGAACAGCGCTTATACCTGCGTAGGGAAGCCCCCAGTATCGCCATTCTAATGACCCCACAAGGGGAACTGACCAGAAAAACTAACCTCTTCATTTTATTCAGCTAAATCTCGGCTATAAACAGGTATGGCGCATCGTTGGTATTTTGACCTGCAGCTTATGTGTGCTTCTAGCAACTCCATCGTAGTTGGCACCTGATCGAAAGCTTTTGCGCTAGTTTCTGCGCTTTGAATTTTATTGGAGGCGTTAGGTATGTCTTGCGCCCTCTCTTTTGGTGAAATGATTGGACTCATCGACGAACCAGGTCTGTTCTTTTCCTGGGAATTTTAGCAGGTGGCCCTGCCGCCATATGGTATAACATTCTTAGTTCTGTCTATTGACATAAGCTGAGCAAATTTCAGGTCATCCTACCTCATCACCATCGTCTTCATGACAATTACTGCAGCCGTCCTTGCCGAAATTTGCTCTGCTCTACCTCTCAGCGGTTCCATCTATATCTGGGCCGCTGAAAGTGCCGGCCCTAGATACGCCCGATTCTTTGGATTCATCGTGGCTTGGTGGTCATGCACTGCATGGATGACCTTTGTTGCAGGCAATTGCCAGGTACGCAAATATGGCCTCTTTGCTGTTATCGGTCATGCTGAAAACATATAACAGACTACGGCAAACTATATCGTGTCCCAGTTGGCAGTGTGGGAAACTGACTTTCCTGGTGGCATTTCGAACGACAATGTCAAGTGGAGGGCCTTCATTTGGGCATTGTCTGAGGCAATTCTGCTCGTCGCCGTCGCCATCAACTACCTTCCCCCGCGACTTTATTCTGGCGTTTTCAAGTTCTCCCTTGCGCTTATGATGGTCGACTTCTTCCTTTGTTTGATCTGGCTCCCAATCGGCGTCCACAGGACATATGGTTTCCGCACTGCTGGCGAGGTTTTCACTCAAACATGTGCGTTGTATATAATATTTTCTTCTATCACATCTCATCAGCCGATCGACAGATAATGGGACCGGAGCACCTGCTGGCTGGAATTGGATTCTGTCTTTGTATGTTAGTTCTATTTGCAGCTCGCTGGCACCCCCCTGAATATAGTTTAGCCTCTTCACCGCTGGCACCATGACTGGCTTTGATGCACCCGGGCACATCGCTGAAGAGACAAAGAATGCGAGGGTCATCGCTGGCAAGGGTATTCTCAGCAGCGCCGTTGCTACAGGCGTTCTAGGATTCATAACCACCATTCTCTTCCTGTTCTGCACCCCCGATTATGACCTTCTGTTTTCCTTAGGCGCTCCTCAGCCCTTTGTTCAGATTTATGCACTCGCTCTTGGGAAGGGTGGCAGCGTATTCATGACTGCGATCGCAGCGCTCGGCCTGATTATGGTATGCCAGCTTTCTTATCATATGCCTCATTCCGCTGATCAGATAAACACAGAATACGAGCATCGCCATTGTCGCTGCCTCTCGTCTGGTCTTTGCTGTCGCCCGTGATGGTGTCCTTCCTCTGTCCAGCTGGATCGGGCAGGTTGACTCCGCAGGCCAGCCTCGCCACGCTGTCACGGTCATCTACATCTTCGGCGCCTGCATTCTCTGCACGATTTTGCCCAGCCAAGTTGCCTTCACGTCTCTCGTCTCGGCAGGAGGGGTTCCCACTATCGCCGCGTATGGGCTCATCGCTCTGCTTCGGTTGACTATGACGCCCGACCGATTCAAAGCGTCGTATTTCTACCTCGGAAAACTGAGGATTCCGTTCTACATTAGTGCCGCCATTTTCAATGCTATCGTGTTTTCTGTGAGTCTGCAGATGGGCCGCTTCATGCCCGTCTTACTGACCCTGATTCACAGGTTATGATTTCACCCTTCTTCTTCCCCGTCACTTCTGAAACATTCAACTTTGTCAGTCTTTTCCTAGTCACGACGTGTTGTAATATTTACTGATAAAGGTGCATTTGTGTTGTAGGCATGTGTTATCTTCGGCGCGGTCACCATCTTCGGTGTCATCAGTTGGTGGTTGACACCTGAGGAGAAGTGGTTACGCCGCGAACTTGTCGTGAAAGCTTTGGAGGAAAGCGACTTGCCCACTGATCAAGCCACCTCTTAAACTTTGTATCGATGCCCCGAATGGATCATTACTCGAATGGGGATTATATATCCACGACAATTACAGATTCACTTGTTATATCTTCATTATCTATCGTCTTTCTTTTATTAACGATTATTTCGAGATTTGGATGCTTGTGAATGATCAACATACAACAAAAGTACGCGAGAACACAATCCTCTATAATGCGCAGCAGGCAAAGTGAACATTCGAGGGTCATCATGGCTGTTTTGACCTCGGCTTTAGGCCGTCTTGAAGACGCCACAGCTTGAAGTGGCGCACTCAAGTGCCTCTTGCAGGCATGAAGCAAGTTATTGCAGTTCTTGTTGAGCGTGCCAACGCCGATCCTCTATCGAAGCCGAAGTCTGAGTTTGTAAGTTTACGAGCCAAACATTACCTGCTGGTCTTGCGCCTGTCAACCCTCACTCGGCTTATAACATCATATTATTATCTTGTACACTACCTGGGCGGCTCTACATCTTACCGAAGACACGGATAGGCCCATATTTACCACTGGTGCTGTTTCTCTCGACAACGCCCTGGAGGTGTATCCAGGAATATGCCCCACCCCCCGCAATATTCACGCCACCATTGCACGCGACGTCTTTAAGCTCGACAGGATGAAGTGGTCGGGCGACAAGCACCTGGGGAGGTTGATGGTTCTCGCACTTGCTAGGCGCCTTTGGTACGGATGTTATGTTAAGTTCGTCAAGGTATTTGAGTTCTAGCCGCGCGCGCCAGCGACGCCGTCTGATCTTGGAAAAATATTTCTTTAGTTTGCGTACCCTATACTCACAGGCAAGCAAACGATGGGGAGCATAGTCTCGCGCTCCGGACTTGGCTACCCTGGCGTCCTGAAAGTTTCGGTGAAGAAAATAAGCGACGGCCTCGAGATCGTAATACACGTCTACGATGAAACGCATACGGAAGAAGAAGCGATCCGCCTAATTGAAGTCAATTTCGGACCTCTTATCGCCGCTTTGGAGTATGCCTGGGTCCCAAATTTTCATAGGATGAACAGTCTTCTTCATTCCGTTCATTCGAATTTACGAAAATATTTCCATCAAACGGCCTCCAAAAGTGCGTGTTGCGAGAAGAGGATGCTGATAACAGCGAGGATCGCCTAGAGCAACGTCGACCAATCATCCAATCGATAGGTGGCTATGGAGGAACAAGAGGACGTCGGTAGATTAAGCCCAGCCATGCCTGGATCACAATATTAATGTCCGAGCCTGAGAAAGGTAATGAAAGGCTGTTGGTGGGAGCTGAAAGGGCGGGTCCACTGTTTTGAGCGCATCTACAAGGTAGCCCACAGAGTAAGTAAAGAACTCTGGCGTCGCGACCAGTGCAGACGTTGTATTTGATAAAGAAGATGAGTTGAAGGGATAAATAGAGAGGTGTCCTGCACCGGAGTTCGAAATACATCAAAAAAAGAAGCCTCAAATGCTTCAAAAAAGGCTCTTCAGTGAAGAGTAGGGGCCAAGAAGGGACTGTAATCTAGCGGACCTGGTAGCCGGGCGCTCATCGTCAAGTCACTAGTTGTTCAGGACACTGGAATCTGACAGGATCATACATAACCAAGACCTTTCCCAACAAATCTACATGTTATCTGTCCAGTACGTCCAAAAACAAAAGAAAATGACGAGGCGTAATCGCGTACAATCATCCACAGGCAAGGAACCTCTGGGGGCAAAGTAAATGGCCTTAGCTAACTAAGGAGTGAAGGGGCCAGGCAAAGTAAGCAGACGCATCAGCCGGGCAAAAGCCACCTGGTAAGTGAGGCCTAGAGGATCCCTGTGGAAAGCCTACCCACAAAACTTTCCGAGTATCGATTTCCCCTCACAATGAGCTTTGTTACCGGTCGGCGATGGTCGAAATGAGAGAGATTGATCATGAGCGCTGGGCAACCCTTTTTAACAGTGATCAGCAAGTCGTCTGTCAGGCTTTAGGGCGGGCTCAGCTCGAGTTCATGAACAGAAGGTGGAACATACTATATAGACATACTAGCCATTTCATCCATTATCCGAGTCAGCGATGCGTGTTGGCGCCATAGCATCATAGTGCCGAAAGCGGCCAGTCGTCCGATATATCTTACCTGCGATATACTATAATAGTCCAATTCAGGTCTCCTCTCTATATGATTATCATCCAGTTATCATCTGTTTCGACTGGCATTGCCAAATCTGACTCTGAAGTCACGTCCCTCTGTTTTCCGCCAGCTATTCCTACACACGTCACCAAGTGCATCCACTGTGATCTCAACAAAATGCATGATTGAGGTGGTGACCTTATTTGAGGCTGACAACCTTATAGCATTATGGCAGCCGCAGGTTCCTGGGACGACACTGAGGGCAACATGGCGCTTCCATGACCCCCTTGCTTAAGTGCTAGCCTAGGACTTTGTTAGTCAAGCTGTGGTGCGGGGTGGTGGGTGGAGTGACGAATACCGCAGCGCAACGTCAAAGCGCTGCGAGCAACATTAACGTCACACGTTGCTGCAGACAATGGCCATCTGTTTGTGTCACTCCGGCCCTCTATGTCTACCATGGGACCATCGGCAGTTATTTTTCTCTTTATGATATTGGATGACTTGGTTGGTCACCCATTCTCTGCCATCTCCCACGGTGACCGCGTCGCGTCAAATTCTAGGCAGTCATATGAGGAAGAGGCGGAAAAGAGGGACTCGTAGATGGTAGCTTCGATGTACTTCTGGGCGAATTTGGAAACGAGGACTAATTGCAGCGCGTTTTCAGGAAACATACGAGCATTCCGTTTGAATATCATCATTGATTTTCGGGACAATCTCGACGCTATGCATGCTGTAAATGGTATGAGAAATTTGAAGAGTTTATACAACGACAGGTTGGGACTCACAACTTGGCAAGTGATGGATTGGCGTTGGGTTATTGTCCACGACGGAGGTTGCATGTGGGTCAACATCGTGATGAAGGTGCAATGAAGGTGAGGAATTCGAATGCGTTCAAGTTCGAACTCCGTAATAGCCAACACCCCTCCGAATTCGTGCATATCTATATCTCTCCAACATTGGATTCTACCTACGCCGCAACGATCTTTGGTTCCACCAATACATTCGCTAATCATGGTCAATTCGAGTCATTCTCGTGTTCGATGATACCCAACGAATTAGCCTATTTCTCTATTTCTTTGGAATGTAGCAATACCCATATATACTGCTTGTTTTCTGGGGAGTTTTGCAGCTTCCAACTACCTTGCCGATGAAGGGCTGGAAACCAAAGTTGGTTCGAAATGCACACTGCATCTCGTTGATTGGATAAGGCTGCCCTACGGCGCAGCTGTGGGAAGGAACTCGATAAGTCAAGATTCTACTCATGAGCTGCAACCGCTCACTCTATTGTGGTGGACCTCGTTGAAATATCTGACGTCGAAGCGTTTAGCCCCGCAGAGACAGGGAGTGAAAACGTCAAATCGATGGAGTTTAGGCCGATGCCAACGGCGAGAACAAGCCAGATTGATGTCGGCTGCATGGCAAAGGACGAAGTTCGTCGATGGAGAGTCTGTTGCACGAGTGTGAAAGACCAGCTTCCCACTGGGCAGCTGATGCTTCGTTGGGCGAGGCTATATAGCCCGCATAAAAACGCAGGGGGATCGACCGAGTTGTTATCGGGCTGGTTGGGCTGTGAAGCGCTGATATCTCATTCAATCATTGAGATGCCCATTTCAAGTGTGGCTGGAACAAGTGGATAGTGGAACGTTGATGCAGCGCTTGATGCGAGATGCAAGGGCGATTGAGACTGATGGAATGCAATGCCTGCGGCAAAAATAGGATAAGTTTTTGGCGTTAACAAGTGAGAGGTCGAAGAATCTCACAGACATTCCTTCCATATACAAGGATGTATTTTCATCTGGCAAGAAGTAGGTTTCTTGAGCCTGCTGTGTGAACGACCTTGAGGTAACTGTATCGGGCTCCGACGGAGTGCGCCTAATCTTATGCCATTTGAGGACGGGTGTCGTAAGATGGTCGAAGGTATGTTAGAGGCGCTCATGATAGGCCAGTTGATATTGCAAAAGTTCTTTACTTGCTGATATGATGCCATCGTCGTAAAAGAATCGTGGATGATGCCAGTGCGTTATACCAAGATCAACTGGTAAGATTTATGTGAGACAGATGATTGTTGCGAGATGGGGAGAAAGATACGTACAACTACGTTGTTGGCCGAAGATTTTAGTACTAATACAATTCCCGAGGACGCTTGATCATCGTTTCACTGTCCGGGGAGTGGAAAAGTACTGTGATCTGCTCGTAGTTTCCTCGGTTACAGCTAATGACCCAGGCTAATCTGTTCAAGGGCACCGTACAGATCTTATGAGATTGACACGTGCATCGACAGCCATGTATCGATCAATGTATCGCTTGGGGGTTCTTGAATGTGAGAGAGCTCTGAGTTGGCACCATTAAGAGTCCTGCACCAAGACGGCTAGTGCATGGCCCGTGCTGCCTTCCGACATAATTCACGGCCAGATAGTCCATGCATGTCATGCACGGGCCCAAAAGGATGACAAGAGGTGGCACTGCAGTGTGAGACGACTGGAGAGAGCGGACTCATCAGAACAGTGGCTGTGCTAAATGTATCACTTTACTCAGCCCTCATCTTCATCTCAAGCTGCCTCATCAAGCGAGAGTCCTAGTGATACACACGAGGGCTGGGACAAGGTCATACACTACTTTCTTGCCCGTATAGGCTTTACCCAAGCTGCAGATGGCTTTGCAGCCGATTTGCTGGTCATGAACTCGACCTGGGAACGAAACATCGTCCCAGACGCTCTGCTAGAGCTTACGAGAGGTATATTGACGTGTACTAAGGGCCCTAATGGACCCACGCAGGACCATGCTATGCTCTTGAATGCACAGCGCAGTAATCTGGAGCTTGAAATTGCTGGGAACTCGACAACATTGGAACAACGGAAGCTTGACTATGTTCATTTGGCAAACGACGCACCTCCTCGATCGCAGTCTACGGTACGTTATGAAGAGCTTTTACTCCTGTATTCGGGGGGCTGAACATGTCTGCAGATCAACAAAGAAATATCGCTCTTCCTTGCGCGTAACCGTGCCCGCAACGACGCGTCGAACCGTTCAGAGTTCGTTTATACCCCAGCAGAAAAACGACAGCGACTCTCAGACCCGGAAACCGAGGTCGGATCATCTTGTGCCCGTGTCGACGCGAAACCGCTGGACCGGGATGTGCAGATGAAGTACGACATCGCGAAGAACGAGGAGGGGCCATTGAGTCGCACCATGCATGGAACTGACTCACAAAATGAAATTGAAAGGAGCGAAAAGCAGAAGGGGAAGATGAAGGAGACTGATGGTTCGTCTACACTATCTGTGGCGGAACCTGAGGGAGAGTGGACCGCGGCGAAGCGTCCTGGGCTCGATGACAGGATGCGGAACGTTGAAGCGCATCTAGCTGTCCGGTTTGGTACGCTATTCCTTCACATTTGACAAGCGTTCAGTTTCTTACACTTCCCGTTTTAGTTCCGTCTGCACCGCGCACCCTGCTTTCCCGCCTCACATTTCTAGAAGAGCATCTCATCCGCCTCGAAAAGGACTACCCACCATGGGCCGCGCTTCACTTTAACCAGCCCAATCGCGGGGTACGTTTACACTTTAAATCTTCTTAGGTCATTTTTTTTTTGCTTATATACCCTAAAATAGTGGCCGCCCCCTCCGCATCAAACTCCCATAATTGTCCCGCCTCATTTGCGCCCTAAGGACGTTCCTGCTACTCCACCTGTGCAGGAAAGCGAGCCGCAAGTGGATAAGATGGACAAGAGGGTGAGGAACACGGGATCGAGTCTACATAGGGCTGTGATGGAGCGTCTGGAGGTCCAGCAGGCTATGGCTGATCTGGGTTGACGACAGATCCAGGTGTGTAATCATCACTCGACTACCTTCCCTTGTCAAACGCCATCTGACCCCGCTTCCTAGCAGATCGAAATGACAAGTGGTACACACGTTCAAATTTCAAACAACTCGTTCGACCGCGAGCATGGAAACTGTTGCAGACTCGTCGGAACGGCTTTGGATGTTGCTCGTGGATGCTTGAACCGCTGCCATTACACATTTCGCTCGTGTCATCTTCACGAGCCCAGGCATAATGGAAAAGCGACGTGTCGTGATTACAGCCTCCTTTCTGCGATAGTGTACCAGTCGTGGTTGATACATCGATCGCGAAGAGGCACTCAAGTAGTAGTACGAGAAGAACCAATATGTAGCGACTCTACTGCTTCTTCTTATCGTCCGCATTGAATTTGCTCCCGGCCTCTGTCTGCAGTGGGCTCTGTATGCTCGCTAGTGCCCCGAAACCGAACAGTAAAATCGGTACCAAGATAAAGAATGCGATAAGCAGGACAGTGATAAGTCCTGGCGTGAGCAGCTGGTAGCGCTTGAGGATTCCGCCCTCGGCGAGAGTGCTGTTGACGGGCGCGAACAGGTAATCAAAAACGGGGCGGGTGAGGGCGTCGGAATCGGGCTCCTGGCGAGTGGCAGATGGGGTGCCTGTGTAGATGACGAGGTGCTTAGGGTATGTCGACGAAATGTATTCGAGCTCATCCGCGAGCTGTGAGGCTGTTTGGTCGAGGGTTGGCATGAGTTCATCGTGACGTGGGGGTGAATAAATGACGCACTGTAAAGAGATACCCTGTCTTTCCTCGACCCTCCAGTCTGGCCGTCTAGAGACGGTAGTGTTGCACTAACGACGTTCTTTGTGTCGTGAGAGAAGTGTCCTGGGATGGCGCCGGGCGTGAGGTAAATGGTGTTGAATCCGCAGCGTGCGGCGACAGCTTCAGCAGCGTCGGAGAGGTCGGCGCCTTGCTGTGGTTTCACGTAGTGATACTGGCGCTGAGCGGTGTAGTCATAGAGGAGTCGAACAAATCTTGAAGAGGGAGAGAGGGCTTGCAGGTCGGTTGCTCGTAGCTGTTCAAGTATGATCAGTCCACGTTCGTCATACTTCGCCTGAGACTGACCCCTTCTTGACCAACGAGGACTACAGCATCCAATTCACACACGTCATCATTCGACAGAAGAACATCGAGAAGAGTCTGTGATTGAGGAGCGTAGGTCGAGGGCAGCAGTTCAATCGACCTCGACCTGGAGAAACCAACAACTTCGTATAAATTGGTAGAACGAGAACTAGGCGGCTTACGGGATTGAGGACCAGGCTAGAAAAGGTACTGTATCTTTAAAAGCGAGAGCAAGAGGACAAAAGGCGGCAGCGACGAGAAACCGGCCAACCATGAATGTAGTTTCGACAGAAGGGCCGTTATAGTCACATGACGACTGACGATGATTGCGAAATTCAGACTGCAAAATCTGATATACAGTAATTCTATGCAATTCCCCATACTTTGAAGGCGTATCTTATCAAAGTCTAGTAGGTAGGACTATCATATTTGTCTTGAGGAATTTTCTGACTCAGACAGGCCGGCGGATTTCATAGGGACTTCTGAAAGCAGCTGGAGCTTCGTTGAAACAGGTTGAAACTCTACAGAAACATGTGCTCATGATGAACTTGTATCTAAAGACTGCACAATATTTTCTTTAACATCTGTTGATAGATCTTTTTCGGCAGTCGCTCCTGTGCCACTTGAAGTTGTTTCGACATCTCGTTCCGCAGCTCTTCGCTCGAGGACAGACTTCCGCCCCTCTAGGCCGCCTTCGTAGCCAAACCATGTAAAACGGCGACAGTGCGGGCCTCTTACAAAGAGGACGAGCAGCTGCAATCCATACCATCCCATGCTGAGGCCAGACCCTGCTCTCCATCCTTTCTCGACGAAAACTTTAGTGCCAACGGAGGTGCCCACAACTTGGCCAATGAAGAACTGTGATAACATAAGTTTGGGAGGACTCTTAACACCGAGGAATCGACTTACTGAAAGTACCATGACGGCATTGAGTCGTGATCGGGCCTCGTCCGAGATGCTTCAATGGCGTGAGCCTTCAGATGCGGGCGACAGATTGCATGTTCTTACCTATAGGTGGCCATGGATATCGATACTTGCGTCGTTTGGCGGAACAAGTCTATTCCAAGGATAGCGATAACAATGGCAGATATATGTATACCGCCAGCGCCCGTCTGGATGGCTTGGAAACAAATAAGGAGTATGATGTTGATGAGCAAACTGTGCCAGGGGAGTAGTTTGTCGACCCATCTACCCAGGAGAGGCACCAAAGCCACTCCAAGCATTCCGACCAACCCAAATAGTCCAATAACTAGCCTGCAAAATATCAGTACGTCTTGTAACATAATAGTATAAAATGACTACTAACGTGGAGTAGTTGTACGGCGGGCCACCGAGCAAGAATGTCAGTGTTACCCACAGGTTGCTGAAGCAAGCGCTGTTGAAGAGGTTGATGATACAAACTTGGATGAGTAGAGGTTCCGTGACAGCGTATTTTGCCATCGTGTAAAGAATGTCCCAGTACGTCAGATGGTCATTTTTGGACGGATAATCTGGTAGGATGAGGTAGCCGCCAACCAACACAAACGCCTGCGTTCCGATTGCAACGTAATAGACCACTCGCCATGTTGTAAATTCCGCTATGACACCCGCGAGGACTCGAGCTGCAAGGATTCCGAATAGAATTCCTGAGAGAACGACGGAGATGGCTGAGGCTCGACGTTTTGGAGGGGCGAGGTCGGCAGCCAGGGGAAGGAGGATTTGAGGGACGACCGACGCCATCCCGACGAAAAATGATAGTACTTCGAACACGACAAGACTGCTTGTGACGGCTAGTCCTACGCTCAGAGTCGTGGCTAGGAAGATCAGCCCCAGGAGCAGTTGGCGTCGGCGGACTAGATCGCCGAGCGGCGAGATGAAGAGGAGACCGGCAGCGTAACTAGGACGGCATGTCAGTCGGCGCCTATGTTAAGTCTTGGAAACTTCGACCGACCCAGCTTGGGTGAGGGTAGGAATGCTATCGTTCTGAATCAGCAAGGATGTTCCTGAGAGATATTTCTAAAATAAGAGACCTTGAGACCTCATTATAAGAGACACCAAAGGATTCGGCGAATTGAACTGCCAAAAATATCAACTATCTCATGGGGCGAATGCAACAGGTTCGACGCACTAAGAAGAGGCTGGCAGTAATAGAGGTTGGCAACAACTACACGGAGACAGGGGATCGTTAGCCTCGTCCAAAAGAAATGAGTTTGCATTATACAACATACGAAATGTACCGCCGAATCCAAATGACGCGTTCATAAGTAAACCGAAATGAAAAGGCGCGTCGGGGTCATAACGCAGCCTGCGTGGAATTGGTATGAAACGAAAGTCCTTGTCAAGTATCGCGCGCTCTGGCTCTTTTCTTTCTTCAGTCGTGGCCAGGATCCCAGGGATGGGCTCGTCGACTGGGCCAGGGGGTGCCAATGGCATGGTGGAGGTTGAGGTCAATTGGTTCCTGAACGCATTCCTAGCCAGAGAATTGACTCAGCAATGCCGCCGGGAGTCGGCAAAGCTTTGTATGGTTACGATACCATGCTGAGGATATTATGGACTCGTATGGTGGTACTGTGAGAACCTCGGATACATCACACTCCGTGTCACGGAGGCTTTTCAGAGTTTCATTCACATTGGTGGGAAGTGATGGCGAGTTCTTGGTGAGTTCGACCGGGGGACGGGCCAAATGGATAGGATAGGATGCCACGCTCGAGTCGAAATCTGAGCTGTCGGTACTTACCTTAGAGCTCTGTGCAAGTTTGAAGAAGTTTGAACGAGAAAAAGCAGTAAGAGTTCAGAAGATGATCCGAGTAAATTCCGCTGTGCCGAACATATGCATATGGCAGCCCAAAAAACGCGGGACATCAACGCATCGAGTGCGCGCCGCAATCTTGACTTCAAACAAACAAAAAAATCCTATATTGTCAGTCACAGTTCAATTATGAATATAGATATCAGGCAACGACTTGTTCCGGGACCCGTGGAAGGGCAACCGTGACACACAAATCAGGGGGTGTGCTCCCAGGAATTTTCTAGTTAATCCTATTAAATGGTTGAGCTACGGCGCCTGCGGCCATACATTCCCTAACCTGGGCGGTTGGAGAATGAGGTTGGCATAGACCGCCGGGTCGGTATCAGGTGCGTCCGGCTTTCAGCAGCCAGCGCGGTCTATGTCAGCTTCCCAGCGATGTCAAGCTGGCGACGGCGATAAGTCCACCGTGCTCTTCCGCGTCGGCTAGGGCCTGGAGGTTGATTGTCCTGAATTTTTTCTGTAATTTCAACGCCTACGCCTTTCAACTTCAACGTTATAGTGTAGCTGCCTCATTTATTGCAATGTCACTCTCGCGGCCACGTGCCGCCTGTAGACTATTTAATACGCGTGACGTCAGGCTCAGAGATATCAGCGCCACCTTTTGTCCATCCATCTCTCCATGCCCGGCACGACAGCTACTCTATCAAAAGCGGCTCTTACTCTTCCTCCCGACCCACAAGCTCTAAACCACGTGTTCTCTCAATACCGACTATCATCAAATACAATATACTGACTTCGAAGAGCATGTAAACTTCGCAAGACTGATCAGCGAGGACAGGAGTACAGAAACTGGAAGGGAAGGCAGATATTCATTGCGGTATTTCGATCCGTTCAGTGCAAGGAGATGGATGATAGTTTGAGTTCAGGTCCTTTGACAGTAAGTCCTGGTGCTACCGTTTACGCGCCTTCTTATGTCGAGTCTCGCGGCAGTGGATACAAGGTCTGGTCACCTGCACAGAAACTCTCGAAAACATTGTCAAGACTGCCAGAAATGAGTTCAAAGCCTGCGACTTGTTCTCCATGTGCCAAATTATCGTGTCCGAGGATGGCAGGCACACAGTCGAGTCCATACTCCGTGAAATGTTCTCGCCCCTCTTTCCTATAGCTCAAGTGTACGTTCACAAAATTTCAAATGCGTTGCAAATTGCTGACTAGTGGAGCTCAACATAGTGCTTTTGAACAATCGATGCAAAAGTCCGTTAAACCACCACCTGGTATTTTTAGCCCAATTTGTCCTTTGGCGGTAGCCCACTAACTCCTGGCGCCTCGAAGACTGGAAGGCAAGTATTCGAAAGATCGACAGTGCGCCCTTAGCCGGAAAGAAAAGAAAGGGGGCGGAGCCTGAGGACGGAGAGGTCACGGTTCCAGAGCCGGAGTCAGACTTGCCTTGCGATTGTGACTACCATCCCAGGTAGCTTGTCTTCCGGCAATTTAGTTCCTCGTTTCTACTGACAGTCTCACACAAGGGTCGTCAGGCCTCGCCGGGATCCGATTCGCCTACATTGATCAAGCCGAAAGGTAGAAGACCATTGATTCCAGGGTCTGGGATCTATCTCGTACGTTAACGTTTCAATTCTTCGTCTCGTGGAAAATGGGGGCTCATTCAAGCGCATATAGTCACTTTACATGCTCTATACAACATTTGTTCCGACGATTACACGATACATCTTCCAATACGGTTGTCGACCGTCCATACCCAGTTCAATAATTCAAACGACAAATTATGAGCATATACCTACTGGCTCTACCTACTTGCTTATAGTTATCCCTTCCCATACCTTAACTACAACCACATGCTCCTTCAGCCTTGTACGACATCAATTCTCTCTAGTGTTTCTTTCCCCGCTTATTCTCTGTAATGACAAGGGTCCGAGAATTTCTTTTCACGCCCACGCCGTTCCGTGAGAAGCCAAGTTACTACAAGTTAAGTCCACAGTTGACATAAATCAGTGAATGCGATCGAGAAGGATCATGCATCGACCATGCTTATGGCAGACTACATGCCCGGAGCCGCTTTCAATACGTTCTGGCTAGAATACCAAGCTTGCTGTTTCAGTTCACAACTTTGAAATTCACAAGCGAAGCCTTCGTTAAGGTAGGAGTGTACATGTGCCAGTTGACTCATGTCGCCGGTGTTGAAGGGGTACGAGCTGGCGACACTGACAAGGATTAAATTTCGAGGCTGTGATCGGAGCTGGTACAAGTCAGGTGACGGGCGCCACGACAATTCACCAAAAAAACAGTGGTGTTGGTAGCCACAACGAATGCTTGGATACTAAGATGAGGAAACGACCCATTATGGGACCTGTGGAAGGGCAACCATAACATAAAGTCGGGCATATGCCCCCAGACGGGATTTATCAGTCCATCCTAAATTTGGTGAGCGATACACCCCCAACTTGGGCGGTTGGGGAATGAGGCTGGCATAGAACGCTGGGTAGGTATCAGGTGCCTCCGGCTTTCAGCAGCCAGCGCGGTCTATGTCAGCTTCCCAGCGGCGTTAAGCTGGTGATGGCAATAAGTCCACCGTGTCCTTCCACGTCCCTGAAGGCCGTTGTCCTGTTTTTGTTGACAGCCACAAATCGAGTGCTCAAATTTCGACTCGATACGACGATTGGAAAGTCCATTTGTCTTGTATAGCATCAGTGCACATGCACGCCACAATTATATATATATTTGAGGACCATCGCAACGAAATCCTGCACACAGACTTTAAAGCATATAGTGTATTAGCCTCAGAAAATTAGACAAGATTCCCCATACAATAGATACAACGACCCTCGAAACTAACCAAGCTTGCCTTCTTGGATCGCCTTCCGCATCGGATTTTGACTAGGCGGGATGGCACCTGTCTTTTCCAAGCGGTCGAATAACACAAACAATTTTTCTGCCTCACGTTCCTTCTCTTCCTCCGACATTTCGGGCAAATCTTGCTTCGGGTTGTTGGTCGTCCCTGTGATTGGGTTGATCGAGGCTCCTGCCGCGGGAGGAATGAAAGTGCTGCTCGTCGCACTTGGCGCGGGTGGGGCACTGAGGATTCCTTTGTTGTACAGGAACCCTGCGACGTTTCCGTAACCAACGAGCGCAGAGAGGATGGAAGCTATGCACATATCAATTTGTGCAATGCATCTACCTTATTGGAAGAAGCTTACCGTCTGAATCGCACATAGCGAAGAGAAGTTCTCCAACAGAATCTTTCAGTCTGGAGTGATAGACGCTCGTCATAAGCCTCAAGCACCTTCCTAGTATGTCTGCCCTTCCTTCGAGTGGCGCCGAACGATCCAAGTCATCGGGTATGACGAGCTGTCGCACACGAACCCGCGATGTTTCATCCCCAACACATATTCTGGACAGAAGGACGACCAGGGGCGAGAGCAGGTCATCGAGTGAGTTATCGGGTGACTCCTGCTTGCACCGGTCGCGGACCGTCGAATCATCGACATCGATGACGTCTGGGAAGTAGTGGGCGAGTACGGTGTCGAGCAGATCGTAGGCGCGCTGGAGAACGTTCGTCGGGGCACTGGGAACGGCGGGCGGAGAGCGAGACAGCGACCGTCGGCCAGCAGCAATAACGGAGAGTGCTCGATCGAGGGTACTGGGTTTCGGAGAGGCCGGTGTGGGCTGGGCGGTGCGAATGGGAGAATCGCTTCGGCTGCCAGAGCTAGAGGCCACGGCGGGCTGGGGAGTTTGGGATCGGGATATTTGTGTCGGGCTGCTACTTGCGGAAGGGCGGGGCGATGCGATTACATTAGTGCCGAACCAAATGGGGCGTAATTCCGGTGTGACGGGTATCGTGATTAATGTGTGGATAACGTGAGTAAGAGGTGCGGCGATAGGGCCGGGCGAGGTAGGGGGAAGAGATGTGAAAGCGCGAAGAGCTGGCGCGAGGAGGCTAGCATTTGGATTTTAGCGGATTCATCGAGACAGAAAGAAAGACGACGTACCTATCGAGTTTGGAATTCCAAAAGTCACCAAGTACGTGCGGTTCGTCAGGGTTGCTAGCTTCGGGGGTTTGTGGGTCGGTTTGAACCATCTTTGGATAATAGAGGAGAAGGTTGAATGCGAGTTTGAGAATGTCCGACATAGCCTCTCGTGCCATTTTCGTTCCAGCCACAACTCCAGCTGTCAAGAGGTCCAGTTTCGCACCAATGATCTCGATCGCAGTGTGCCCATGGAACTTGTCTTCCACGAGCTTCCTGATGAACGAAGGTCCTGGAACCGTGATGAGGAACAGAATACGTGATAGGACAAAGATGTGGTCAGGCAGAGAGGTTTTCTGGAGGAGAATAGTATAAGAGACTGCCATAGAAGAAGACACCAGATATCCATTACCTGAAGCATAGAGATCGCAATAGCACCTCCATCGACTTCGCTATCCAAGATAGTAGATCGAGCCTTTTCGATGAGGAATAGCGCATTAGCAACGCATCTGAGGGCTTCACTCGACGCATCTGGGTCATCCTTGAAGGTCGAAGCCATTGCTAGAAGAGTGGATAGATTTGCAGGAGAAGCCAAAAATTCTGAGCCGGCTGGGTTCTTGCCAAGTTCCTTTACGGCCAATAATGCCTGGGCAGCATCTGAAAGGATACGTATAAGAATGAACGCCTTACGAGCAGTGAACTCACACACCTTTGGATGAGAGAGGCTTGGATCCGTTATTGGCTGTCTTCAGATCTCGCAGAAGACATTTCAGGAGCTCCGTCCGACTCGGGGCGTCGATCGCAAAAGGTGGGGCTAATAGGTTCAAAATGTCTAGTATTCGATCCTTCCTAGGCAGGCCAACATACCATTGATGATTTGCTGGAGCACATTGGAAACTTCCACCTTTGTAGACGATGCTGAGAGTGCTGTGTACGATCGTAGAATATTCGCCATCAGAATCAGGGAATCAGAAAGGTGATTAGGGCTGGGCTACCCGCAAATATCAGAGAGAGCAGTTAAAACGTTGAAGGGTTATATGTATGCAGAGCGTGGATGTTGAGTTATTGCTGGAACTTGCATTAAGGTCGTGAACAAGAGGTAAATTAACGGTTGGATAGCAACCAGTTCGATTGACATGCATTCCATTACACATCTTACAAAGCTATCTATGGCTCACGCTGTTAATGTTTCACTGGTCCGACGAACTTCCCATGGGGACTAATTATCAGGACTGTAATAAGGCTACACACAACAAAGAGACAGGGATGTACGTAAATAGGCTTACAAGAAGTGGAAGCGATTGTGCCAAGACACAGTTTGATCACGGCACATGGCCGCCGTTTGTGCCGTTTGCAACGGGTTCTGAAGTGGTGTCGACGGTTATCGTGACAGGCTGACTTTCACCTGCTTGTTCCTCGAAGTACGCTTCGAGTTCTGGGAAATTTTGTGCCAATGCGTCGTCAAGGTATTTTCGGTATGACTGGTAACGAGATTAGATGAACGAAGTCCAGAAGCCATGGCCATGCTATGCCTCACGTTTATTGCAGCGATCTTTCCATTCATGAACTGGTTCTCCGTCGCGGCGCGCTCAAGGCGCTCCCGCGTCAACTGCATCGGATTTCGCGAATTGTCGATTTCAGTCAGAACTTGCATGGGAATCATCGTGGATATGTGCTGTGCCATACCATCAATCGTCCCGAGATGGTTGACAACTTCATTTCTAAGGATTAATTTCAATAGACAGCTAATACGGTGGGACATGGACGTACACTCGGAGCCCTACCTGCTTGCCACCGCCTGGTTTGTCTCTCTCTTTCGTAGAATCGTTGATGACCGTTGTACCGAGGTTGTAGAGTGCATTTGCTAAACCAAGAAGTTCTAATTCCAAGTCACCCTGTGAGCCAGAGGGCGCCGGAGACTGTGAGGACCGCGGTGAATCAGGCGCAGGTCCTGGCACCATGGATGTCACGAACAAATAAGATCATATTTACTCTTTGTTTGTCTTGACACCTAAACCGATGACTAGAATTGCAACTCACTGTTTTCCTCCAATGTACATGTCTACTACAGCAGTGTTCATTATAAAATGCCCTTCAATCGCTCATTACCCTCTTCAATGAGCTGCTCGTATACTCGTGCGTCGTCAAACATTCCCCAATCTTCGGCCAATTTTTTACACGCCCTGGCCCGCCCTATCCCAACCAAACATCCCATCAAATCCCTAGCGCGATTCCCCTCAGTCTGACCGAGTTCCATTGTGCTAGGATGGTCTCGATTAACAGTCAGCATAACAGAATCTATGACGTGGACACGCCCGACCCCGTCTATGATCTCTTCCTGCATCCTGATAAGCTGGAAGAATGGGCCTCTCAGCACAACTTCGTCCTCGTCAGGAAACTGGGATAGTCCTTGAATAGGGACCGCGCAGATAGTGGATACGACACTTGATGGATATTGTTCACGATAGAGTTGCAATAGCTCGGCCTCAAGTTCCACAGCGTGTATCCTCCACAGGAATAAGTGGCTGTTGGGCTGTACTCGGACTTCCTCCTTGGCATATGAAACCACCATCTCCTGGTTCCTGCTGGCGGATATCAATGACAGCGGGACAGCCCAATAGCGTTCCGAGATTGGCCTGGCAGCAAGTTCCTTGAAACTTTGTAGCTGTTCTGTTGAGGCAGCGAGAGCACGAAAGACAACTCCTTGATAATTGTTGGCATGGGGCACGAGTGACACATAGTTGAACAGGTCAACATTCACCAGCTCCACTAGAAACACGACGGTGTTTAGCTCTCCCTCCTGCTGCGAGACTTTGGTATCTGCCCGAAGGACGGAGTTGACGATCTTGAAGATCTCCCTGTGCCCGAAACTTGAGGCATACAGCCGAATGGCGCTGTAATCACTTTCGTCATCCGTGCTGCCTTCCCCTCTTCTGTCTATCCACACTTTGGAACTCGACAACAGCCGATGAAAATCCTCCGTGTCGCCTGGAGGCAGGGGATCTCCCAATCGCTTCTTTAACAGCACCCTCAGCCCTTCCATCAACATCTCAAAGTTCTGCCAATTTTCCCGAACGTACTCAATTGCTCCACGAACCACATTCGTGCGTTCTGCCACGCCTTTGCCGTAGTAGAAGGGCTGTGCTCCTGGTCCTTCTTCCCTTCCACGTTCATCTACATTTTGACCCCAATCTGCAAATCGCTGCAGGCGATTGGTTCGATCATCAGGGCGAACAGTCTCCGGAGTGCTGTGTGCCTCCATTATTCGGTGATCTTGGGGGCCTGGTGAACGACGGTGATCAGGGCTATTTACATCTGGGAAGGGGCTGCACCCACGTTTTTGGGTGTGTAGAAATCGAGCAGTGATTGTTCCAAGTTAGAGCGCTGACATCTATTTATGTTCGGCAGATCGAACCAACTCAGTCTACTTATTGATCTTGTCACTTGTCAAGATCCTGTGACCACCTGTTTGTTGCTCCTATCCCAAAGGGTTGTATTCGTACAAGCTCACTCCCGACTCAAAAAGATAGTCAAAAATACGAGTAGAGGTGCCTTTGAACCCCAATGGACGCCAAATCTACCCAAGACCATCCCCTCCAGCGCGAGGCTCCCCCCGTAGCCGCGTATGCTCATCGCTTCAGTGACTGGGACTCCATGCAATATCTCTCCGTCTTTGGGAAAAATGGGCCTTCCCGCTCTCAGACGTTTTACAACGGAGAGACCCTCGCGACACGTATGACTGCTCTGCGCCAGGCCATCATATACGTGAGAGAAAACTGGAGAGAATATCCACATCTCATGGCCGACCTTCGTTCATATATAGCCGACCTCATCAGTGGACCGGAGGACCAGCACCTCCACCGCTACCTCCCCATCGTCCTCACCAGCATCAAAGTGTGGAATTCGCATTTCGACAGCGTCCCAGATGACGAGAATCTGAGCGTCATCCGACTTTACACGTCCAAAGCAGGATATGACCAGATCTTTCGCATCATAAACCAGGCCTTCAGAACCGAAGATGTCGCCGAGCAGGAAAGGCGCATCCGTTGCGCTGTATTCCTCATAGAGCTCCTCAATATCGATCTATTCAACTACACACTCCGCACGCCTCGCACAAGTAACTTTCAGGGGACGGTCTATCGCGGCGTCGTGTTCTCCAACGACCAGCTACAAGACTTCAGGACACTCGCAGCTAAGCCTGTCCCGGAGAGATACTGGGCGATTCCCATGGCCATGATGTCAGCCAGCACCGACAGAAATGTCGCTCTTAAAGAGTTTGCTGGGCTTGATAAGATGGCAGACGACGTGGATGCGACGCGCCACCCATTCCTATGGCGAATTCACGTCATTGGGCTTCATGATAGATACCTCCAAATCTATCGAGAACGGTTCCCGTCCAGCGTCGTTTCGACGATCGGCGCGGTCCCCATTAGTGATCTTTCTGACTTTACGGAGGAGAATGAGGTCTTGTTGCGCGGTCCGTTCTTCCAGCTTGTTTGCCTGCAGGAAGAGCTCTTCGATGGGCAGGATAAACCGGTCCATGTCATGGACCTGGTCATGATAAACGCTAACCGCGACCATCCCAGTACCATGCAGCTTAGTGCAGAGGAGGGGGATAGAGCGAGACAGCTTTTTGCCTGCCTTGTCGGGATGTGTAGAGCGGAGATATGCAGGGAGCTGGCTGCTCTGTACGGCCTAGCTGACGATGTTACGCAGCACGAGGAGATATTTCAAGCTGGGAAGGCGAAATTTGCGAGTTTTGACTTTTTAGGCTAGTGGGTGGACAAGTCGAACTTCCCTTTCATTTTAGGTGAGCCAGCGCCAATTTCTAATACACTCGTTGACAAGCTGATCTCGAACGACATCCAACAATAGCCGGGATGGTCGGGAATTCGAAAATAGTCCTAATCAATCTGGTGGTTCACTCGATTCCTACAAATTACGATTAGGAACTAGGTATCAGAACTAATGTACTTATATCAAAGGGATTCTGTATACTGTATACTGTCCATAGATCAAGAGAGTGGAAGGAAGGGTAATAATGCTTCTGTCAATTGATATCATTGATAACCCGAACACCAGGCTCTATAACGTTATATCCCTGCCAATCCTTATCGTCGGCGTCGGTGCGCCTGCTCAAAGCTGCGATATAATCGCGGACTACTCCTGATCGGCAGGTAGATCCTGTGGCCTCGTACGAGTTGACGTATTGGGTATAGATGATTCCAGCGCCACAAAAAATAAGAAGGGGTGCGCGGTATAGGTGTCCTCTCAGGTAGCGTGCGATATTTTCACCGGCGGTGATATTGAGGTAGGAGTTCCTGGCGTCTAACTGGCCATGTGTTTCATATCGAGCGGTGTCGGATATGAAGCGGATGCTATCAGCGTTGTCGTTAGCTCTTAGGAAATCTGTTGGAGCCAATCAGAATCAATCAGAAGCGGGGTGTGTGTCGAAGTCAATGTCAGACCTTCGTTGTCCTCCATCCACGCCTTCAACAAGGCCGTTGAAGGGAATTGATGGATGTTGACACCCTTAGACGTTGCATATTGCACCTCTTCTTTGTTGTTTTCTGGCTTGTCATCGACCCATAATAGCAGAGGTAGCCTCGGGTCATTACTATGTTCGTGGACCGAAGGCGTAGAGTCTAAGGCAAATGACGTCGAGCTTGAGTCCTGAGGAAGGGTCCAAGTCATCGTACATACCGAAAGATTGAAATTTCTCGACAGCCTGCTTGAGGGAACTTTCGCCAACAAAGCGTTCCAAGGTTGAAGCTGCGACTCCTCCAATCCTGAACTCGTCCAAACACAGAATGAGGCGTCGACGAGCTATATCGCTCAGCCTGCTTCCAAAACAAAAATTCAAAGCCTCTGAGAACCTGTCACTTGGAGCGTAAAGGACCTGCACATCAAACGTAGATGAGGCCATGTCCCATGCCATAAGAAAAACCACCGACCTTCTGGCCCAGATAATCACGCCAAAATTCAAAGACATCCTGATTTCGTATGGCACGAAATGACAGAGGATCTGCCTTTTTATCTGGAAGTGAAAAACGCTCTCGAATGAACGAAGAGGAGGAGAAAGAGAATAGGATAACGGTGAGCTGATGAGAAAGCTGGGCCTGGTCCTGGAAGAGTTGCTGGGATACCCGAGCTGGGACAAGAAAGTCGAGAACGGTATCAATGGAGTGACCGCGACGGGCTTTTCTACATGCGACGATGTGCTCCTTCGTACGACTTAGAGCATCGCCCAACCCAATGAGGGCATTCAGAAGCGAGGGGTCCAGGTCAATTCCCGCTGCGTTTTCCTGGAACGAAACCAAGATGGAATGAATTGTAGTGACGGTCGTCGAAATCTGTGAGAGAGTCTCTTTGTTACTCCTCAGCTGGTCAATCCAGGTAATGATCGTAACAGCTAAAGAGCAAAGAGAGCTAATAGTGGATACGGCGTCCATTGTGAAGGACAGCGGAGTTCATAGCAAGTAAGTATCAATAAAGTTTCCGACGACGTTTTTAACTGCCAGTGCCAGGTGCCCGCAGTGACTCGAGAAGGTTAAAATAGGAACAATGTCCTTTATAAGATCCATCGATGACTGTACGACTGAATTGGCTGCGCAAAGATCCGCAAGTGCTGTGTATGTGGTTGGTGCCAGGTTTGTGCTTGATGTGATCATGGTTCGAACTTCGAAGTTTCAATTTGGACGCGTTCTGAGCTGGAATCGAAATTGTTCTTGCCTTTTACAGTCACATCACATCCTCATGGGTGATATCACACCTCCCCCGCCTTCTACTACTACACAGCTTGCCAACAAATGGACGGTATCGCCCGAGTTCAGCGATGCCCTCCTCATCGCCATGCGCGAAAGAAGTCACTCAGGCGGACCTCTTCCTCGTCTACCGTCAATGCTCCAGCTTCCTTCTCCAGAGACGCCAGGAACACGTAGCTCACTTCCGTCTCCTACCAAGCCAGATAGTGCTGAGCGGCTGAAGATGAAGACGCGCGTTGCTATACGTGACCGGGACCCTCATAGGTTTCAAATCGTACCACTTAGCGATGCTGACAACTACTCTTTCGAACAAAAGCGTTCCCGAGAACGACAACCCCTGGAACGAGCAGCTGCCAGAGGTTCAACTCTATCTCGGGCGAGTCTCCATTCTGGGACGAAGAATCACCTTAGCGAGAATACTGCAGCGCCACCAAAGCAGGTTCACGACGGCCCCGTCAAGTTCGACACGCCGGCACGATCAACGATACTCTCTGAACGGAACAAAAATGTGCCCGCCCAGGCGTTATCTTCGTCTGACACACCTGCGTCTCTCCGTAGCAAGGATGCCTCTCGATCTGAAGGCCATATCGACAACCGACCTCTCCTGGGAAGCACGAAACAGCCAAAACAACGTTCTAGCCCCTCTGAAACTACCAAATACAACCACAATCCACTTCACTTCAAATCGCCTAGTCTAGGAAACCTCCGCACAAAGCCAAATCTGGACATTGACCTGGAAACTACCCCTCTGCCCCGCGTAACGAGCTGCCGTAAAAGAACAAACACGCTGTCTGTTGAACATTCACGCGGGTCAGAACGCATCGCCGCCCCTGAGCCCATACAGCGACCGGATCGCCGTATTTTGGCGAAGGACTCCCTGAAGAGGCACGCTATATATACGCAGTCTCTATATGTCCCCGTTCACGACCGACCTAACTTACCGTACAATGACACATCCTCGAATCTCTCTAAAGAACCTCTGGCATCATATCCCTTCCGATCATCAATTCCAACCAGTCACAACACCGATGCTTCGCTCCAATTTTCAACGCAGATTGGAAGCGCACTTGGCTTCCTCGATATGCCAGCTGGAGCTCTTGTCAGCAGCCTCAAGACTCAGTCTTCAATATCCTCTGACTATTCGGAGAACGAGTTCGTACGCCCGCTGTCGTACCGTGACTCACCATCGAATTTTGACTTGCGTCAGGCGGCGACGATTCTGGAGGAACATCCTCCTATTATCTTGAAATTACTCGCTGAGGTCGACAAGGCGATGGAGGAGTGGTCCATGAAATGATTCAGTGCTGTTCAATACCCTAGATTTGTATTCCACATGTACAGCCAACTAAGCAATGTATCAGATGGGTTTCATATCATATTCAAACTGAGGTTCGGGCGTCGTGAAATTCCAATCGTGATTATGTGACTACGAAACTGCAATCGAAAGCGTAGAAAATAAACAATCAAGAATGTATGTATAGCATGCATGATGAACATATATAGGCGAGGAGTGGTGAGGGTGGTCAGAAAGTAGTCTTCTTACCTTCGAAAGCAGTGATACCACCGCTGCGTGCGCCACCGCGGGGAGCGCCACGGCCACGTCCACCACGGTCACCACCACGTCCACGTCCTCCTCCACGGTCGAAGCCGCCACGTCCACCACGGCCACCACGGTCGCCGCCACGACCACGACTACCAAAGCCGCCACCAAAGCCACCACGGTCGCCGCCACGACCACCACCAGAGTTGTCTCTGGGTTGTGAATAATCGAGACGGATATTGCGGCCCTCAATATCCGCTCCGTTCTGAGCCTCGAAAGCCTTCTTGGCACCATCGATATCCTCGAATTCAACATATCCAAAGCCCTTGGGACGCCCCGTATCCCTATCAGTGGGGAGCCGCACGCTCTTGACTCCATAGTCATTGAAGAAGCTCCAAACAGTGTCCTCGGTCACGCCGAAGCTCAAATTGCCAACAAAGAGCGTAGCGCTCGGGGGGCTCATCTGGTCACCAAACGCCTGTGCACGTTTCTCCCGCGTTTGGGACTTGTCGAGCTGCTGACTGCGGTCGATGTTGACCGGGCGGCCGTCAATCTCTTGTCCGTTCATCAAAAGAGCCTTCTCAACAGCGTCTGCGGTGGTGAAGTGGACGTAACCGAAGCCACGCGACTTGCCGGTTGACCGGTCCATTTGGACGGTGGCAGACTCGACCTCACCGCACTCGGCGAAGGCAGCGGCAAGCATGTCGTTGTCAACATTCCATGATAGGCGACCGACGAAGATGGATTTCGACACCTCGGCGCCGTCGGCGGCGGGGGCAGGAGCGGCATCGCCATTGGCGAGCTTGACCTTTTTGGGTGGTGCAGGGGCTGCGTCCTCTGCCTTGCGCTTGCCTGAAGAAAGATTTCAGTTGGACAACTAAGTTAGAATGAGGGAAACAAGACGCACCAGACTTGGCTGCCGGCGCAGCATCGGCCATCTCAACATCGTTGTCCTCCTCACTATCATCCGAGTCTGAATCGCTAGTCTCGGGCTTCTTGGCAGCAGCGGTTGTTTTGGGTGTCTCCTCTTCGGAATCAGAGTCGTCAGAGTCAGAGTCGGAGGATTCTTTTGTGGAGGCGGCCGGGGCAGCTTTTGTGGGGGGGGGCTCGTCGTCGCTAGAGTCAGAGTCGGAGTCGTCTGAAGACTCAGCCTTGTTGGTGACAGGTGTGGGGGCAGCCTTCTTAGCGGGGGTGGCCTTCTCCTTCTTCGCTGGTGTGGCCGCAGCCTTTTTAGCAGGGGCAGCCTTTTTGGGTGCGGGCTCCTCATCGCTGGAGTCGTCGGAAGAATCGTCTGAAGAGGCAGCGGGGGCGGCTTTTGCGGGTGTGGCCTTGACTTGAGCGGCCTTGGGCTTTTCGTCGTCTGATGAGGACTCGCTGCTCTCGTCTGAGGAAGCCTCTTTGCCCTGGGAAGATAGTTCAGTAAGAATTTTTCACTCGAGGATATAATCCGCACGGACCCTGCCGTTTGTGGGCTTAGCGACCTCTTCCTCGCTATCAGAATCGTCGTCGCTGCTCTCAGGCTTCTTAATAGGCTTCGCAGGAGTCTTATCTTTGCCCTTCTTCTGTTAACAACAGAGATCAGTTACCGTAGATATCCATAAACATCTAAATCAACATACCGCTACTTTAGCGACGACCTCCTTGGCCTTGACTGCAGGCTTTTCGGGGGAAGCCTTCTTGTCGACCTTGGGTGCGGCGACCTTGACTTTTTTGTCAGTTTTCTTGTCAGATTTAGCCATTTGAAGAGGGATGATGGGTGTAAGAGGAGAGATTATACCGAGTCTAGTTTCTATAATTGAAATTTTTTGGGCAAAAAAGTTTTGGCTTAGGGCCGGTTACGTTGAGATCAAGTCACATGACTATTTCGGCGATCATGATCACACAATAGATTCAAGCGCGCATTCAAGTTGCAAAGCCCACCTCTTTGTAAAGCGCTTGCTACTGCGCATCTGACTCTCGCTCAGCGTTCTCGGGCTACGATAGACGTATGGAGGACGGGGATTTTGATGCCATTATCATAGGCACAGGCCTTACCGAGTCAATTCTTGCAGGGTGAGCTCTAACGTCATACGCCATCGGGTATTAATGAACTTGCCCTGCTAGCGCCCTTGCTAAGACTGGCTTCAAAGTCGCTCATATCGACGAGAATCCTTACTATGGTGGAAATGAAGCCAGTATTTCTCTCGATGAGCTCGCACAATGGGTAGACACCATGACATCGTCAAGCAATCCAAAGTACACCTCCGTCATGCGTTCAGCCAAAGTACCCTCTCAGACCCGGCAGTACTCCATTTGCCTCTCTCCATCAATTATACCATCTATTGGCCCTGTGATTGACTCCCTGGTCTCCTCGGGTGTGGCGAAGTACGGGGGCTTTCGTTTGTTAGAACGCGTCGGCGTCTACCATTCTTCAGGGGTCATCAAGAACGTCCCAGGATCGAAGGAGGACGTGTTCAAGAGCAAGGAGATATCTCTTGTGGATAAACGCCGCCTGATGCGATTCTTGAAATTCACTGCTGGGGAATTCGAGAGCGAGAAGGAGTTTGAAGGCGCAGATGAGATGTCGTTTGCCGAATATCTGACCTCGGTGTTCACACTCAAAGAGGACTTGCAATCGGCGCTTGTATTTGCGCTTGCGTTCTGTTTTGACCCCTCAGGTATGCTATGCTTCTGAAATATTTAGGTGTTACGCACTCTTACGATACATCGATAGAGCCGGCGGTGCCCGCACTCCATCGTACCCGGCGGTATCTCCGCTCAATCGGAAGATACGGACCTTCAGCATTTCTCGTTGGACATTATGGAGGTACGGGCGAGATCGCACAAGGGTTCTGTCGTGCTTCGGCTGTCTGTGGAGGAGTCTATATCCTCGGTAGACGGATAACGTCGATCACCCATTCCTCAACTAACCCTCCCGATGCCAATACCCCATTGGAAGGAACAGCCACTTCTCAACGATATTCACTTACCCTCGACGACTTCCCAGACACGCTGACATCACACGTCATTATATCATCTGTTTCGCATCTACCACCGCAACTTTCGCATCTTGCAAAGCGCCTTGGCAATGCTGATACTCATCCAGACTCTGCAGCTTCGCTCTCGATTGCGCGAGGCATCGTGATTCTTGACCGAGGAATCATCTTCCCTCCCACTGTCTCCTCAGCAACTGTTGAAGATGAAGACGAAGAGTCGGCTGACTCCCCTGACCGCACTCCTCAACTGAAGCCCCCGACACCACTGGATGCTGGAGTCATAGTATTCCCACCTTCATCAGTTCAGGAAGGATCCACAAGCACAGCTGCTACAGTACTTGTCACGGGCGAAGGCACCATGTCGACACCAAGAGGCAAATGTTCGTCGTTTTCTGCCTCCCTCCTACTTTGTTTTATGCTTATGTTTGCTCGTTTCAGGGATCCTGTACATAAGTCTCCCACTCTCGGCCCCTATTCCAGAGTCAGCATCGGCTGAACTGATCCTCAAGCCGTACCTCGATGCTGTGCTTGCACTGACAACGGCACCAGCACCCTCAAGCCCAACTATACCCTCCGCCTCCCCGCCGTCTCCCTTGAGCCCTTCTCCGTCTTCGTCGGAATCTGTCCAGACGTTCAAACCACTATTCACGGCATTCTACGTCGAACATCCTGAGGCTCGCCCATCATCCGCAGAAGACCCAAGTACGAATACGGAACAACCACAACAGGAACAGGCACGAACGTACATTGTACCCGCTCCATTGGCCCCTGCGGCTCCCCTGCCAGATCTGCCGGACGCGGCTGCTACGGCTGCGGAGGCGGTGTTCTGGGAGACGGTGAGAGCTTTCAAGGAGGCTGGGATACGTCCGAAGAGGGGTGCGGAGGCAGCAGAGGCTGAAGAGATTGAAAGCTTTTGGCCGGCCATGGAGGCGGATGAGGAGTCAGGGGGTGAGGATTGATTCGGTAATATGAAGATGGATGGGAGTGGACGGGCAATTTGGCCTACACATCAATGTATTGTAACGCTTGTAGTATTGTAACGCTTGTAGTATTGTAACGCTTGTAGTATTGTAACGCTTGTATTATTAGGTACTTACTGTGGGCCTCACTTATGTGCGAACGGTTTTCGTTAGTCTCTCCTAGACAGGCCCCATCAGTCGCACCTCCGTTAGATTTTTGTAGCTTTTGAAGGCTCACCATGCTAAACATTTTTTCCACTCAACTCATATATCTCCATGTGTTCAATTTAACCTCACGCGAGCTTTCGACATCTTGCTCGCACATCCAATGACAAGTTGATATAACGATGTGACAAAGGAAACAACTTTGATAACACCAGTTTCCTTGGCTAGTTTCGAGAACTCTTGAACTCTCAAGTAATTCAGGAATCCAGTCTCAGAAGGCTCTAATCTTATATCATTCGTAAGGCAAGATGGCCGAGCGGTTAAGGCGTGTGACTCAAGCGTAGCTTACCTGCAATCGCGGGTTCTCATCACAGTAATGTGGCGTGGGTTCAAGTCCCACTCTTGTCAATACTTTTATTACAACCTGTAGTGTTGCCAGTTTTTTGCGGAAAGACAAGGGAACGGAGTTGTGGCGCAGAGTGAAGTTTTGCATGTGTTGTGCGCCCCGGCTTTGAGCGACTCAGGAAATCTGATACCTCAGTCGTAACCGTCGCGGTATTGCGTCATATGTTCTCTATTTACCCAGGACGCCTCCTCATCTTTTCCTTGGAGCCTCAATGCTGCATCACCCACGCCGAAGGGCGGTTCTGAACTAAGCTTACAGAAGTTTAAAGAAGCTTTGGCTTTCGGCGCTTTAGCGGAATGCAAATTGGCGACCAAGCTATAGTTCCAGGCCGGTGGTTATGACCGTGACGATGTCTTCGAATGGGGTGTATTAGAAATGGATGCATACCGGGTCTTTATCTGAGCGTTTCTGAGTGAGACCAGGGTTCTGGATATCGATGATGAGGCAGAAACCAGCGAATTCGTGTATGAATATGTCGGGATGGAGGTGGTAGTTCCCAAAACGAGAGCCACACTGCAGAATTAGACAAGAAATCGCCACCTTAGAATCGACCTCATATTAATGATCTCTTAATTCGTCGTAGGTCAAGACTGAGAGCGATTGCGACGCATATATTTTAAGCCAAATGTCGAGCACGGCGTCTAGTCCGCTAGTAATGTACATATAAAGTATAGAATGTGTGTGTAAAGCAGTGGGGCATATAATGGTGTGCGTACGTAAAGTAGGGTAGAATTGTTGAGAAAGGATTATAAGGGATGTACTTGAGCGGGAATTTCGAAAAAAAAAAAAAGCGACTCTTGGATCCAAGAGCATTATTTAGTTATCTCAAGCATGGCGCCGGTAACCATCATCAGGATTGCTCGGAAACCAACTCGTAGGGGCGGGGAACCGCTGGAGCACTTCCAGCGCGTACCGATCGTCGAATAGATCTTCGCGTCGATGGTGTGGAGACCTGGCACTGTAGCTGCTAGATACGTGTCGCTTGGGTATAGAATTGCGATCCTCGAGCCATGGCTTTCGCGACCGATCGGCACAAGGTTCTTCATCGAGATGTCTACTCCTTGGACAAGGCCTGAGCCAATGTGTGTGTGCTTCCAAGGGTTCGCCGGTATACTGGTCGCGAGAAGAGCTTTGGCCAGAGACACCACCGCAAGATAGATCTCCAAAGTTGTCGGATCGAGAGTAGGAAGCATCATCCGAGTCTACACGAGAAGCCTTCTTGACTGAGAGACAATAGTGATAATACTCCCCGGGCCAATCCAGGCTATTCAGCCACCACGCCTCGCTCACCTCAGGATCACCAGTGCTATCCCGAGGCCCGTTTGTCGATCCAGTGGGGGACTTGAAAGTGGAGCCGACAAAGTCCCAGAAGTTGTACATTGGGTCGGGGTTGACTTCAACCAGCGGTAACCTGTCAACCAGTGATGAATTGCCGAAAACTTGTTCCTTGGGCCGGGCGGGTTGAGCAGTAGGTTGCTTCGCGCTCGCATGGGCATTCTCGTTCGGCTCGAAATGGCGATTTTTCTTGAAACGGATTTGTCTGCCCTTCGCATTCGGAGCGGCGTGGCGACGCTTCTTCTTGGTGGGTCTTGAAGTTCCTTCAGTAGCACCTTCAGTCGCTGGCCGCTTTTTGTTTGAGCTAGAAATTGTCAGAGTGGGCAGATAGGTGAGATTGAGACACGTCGTACCCATCATGCTTATAGAATTCAGTCTCAAAAACGTCAATTAGGCCGTCGAATGTTTCTTGGATGGCAGACACGGAATCTTCGTAAGTGTTGGTTTTGCCCAGTTTGAACACGACGAATTCGAATAGATCGCCTAAGGCTTTCGTCTCCACGCTCGCCATGTTAGTGCCTGGGTAGCACATCTCCCCCTGGCGCATCAACTCGGCGAAGACGATATTGGAACAGAGTACATCTCGGGAAACCTGGATAATAAGATAATCAGATCGGAAAGGAGGGCTTTAATGTATGGGCAGCTTACCTTAAGAAAGCGTAAAGTCACAGCTACTCTAGATTTGCGCCGTCTCAAAACTATTGTCATGTACTCCTTAATAAAGGCGTCGCCGAAATATTCGCTGACATCGTTACGTCCCGAGAGTGACGCTTTCCCACGTTTGAGGTTGAGGTTGGCGTGGGCGGTCTTGAGTAATGGCGCGGGCGATATTGAGAGGGTCTTGACCGCCTCGACAGCGATTTGAGCGAGACGAGGATGATCGAAAAGTGCCATAGTTGAGTTCACGTGAAGAAGAAAATGTGTCGCTTAAGAGGTGTGAGGGCCTCCTGTGTAGCCAAGTACGACGGAAAATAAGGAAGTGTATGTTGAAGTTGAAGCGGTAAAGCCAACGCGGTGGCTAACACTATGATAGAGTCACACCGATCTTATCTTATCGACTGACCAAATTAAAGAACATCGCCAATGACGCTTGGGTGGCATGGAACAGCAACGTAATATTGGATGATGAAGATATACTCTGATTAGACGACTGACCAATGGTTCATGAGAACAACCTGGGGGGTGTCGCTGGAGTATATTGTGACGATTTTTATTTATACATGGACGGGGTGGTAAACTTGTAAGGTAAAAAAATTTGTCGAGAACAAGAACGATAGACAGTGGTACTGTACACGATAGAAAGATTGAAATGACGATGTTGCTCGTGGGACCTCAATGCTGCAAAGGAAGGGTAATGACGGCAAATACTTGGTATTCTGTATATGAAGTGTAAGAGCTCACAACCAGCCGCTATAAAGACCATCACACCTAGTGAACAGGGGAAGTCTTCAAAATCTAAATTGACGAGTGCTGGGTCCTGGGCTAAAAAGAAGCCGTGTCAATTGTGTAATCAGAAGTTGTTAAGGTGCAGAAGCTGACAGCCGCTCTTTTGGTTGGCTCTGACTTTGACTTCCGAACCTTGGCATAGGATACTGGAAAGTGAATGCATGCTGGTGCGACGGCTGGTAGCCCAGAATATCGGAACTCATCAGAGACACCTCGAGAGTGACGGCAGAGATTACTTACCTTAGAGTTTGAGCCGGACGCAGTCGGCGCCTCGTAATCTTTCCCCTCCTTTCCCTCCTCTCCACGGCGGCCCAAACCTATCTCATAACCGATAACCTTTGATATAGCGGTCCGAGTACCAATTTCTGTCGGTTCGATAGGAAATTGTGTCGTACAAAGGGACCTAGTTCCAGGAATGAGTAGAAATCGTGATGCTGCAATGATGGAGACGTACGTGGCGTTCATCATGAACAAAGGCACGAAAATCGGCTCAATGAATTTTGTCAGCTTATTGCGCCCATCCCGTTCAATAGCGAGTTGGCACATGGCCATCAGGTCGTCCTCGATGTAGTCGTCCTCGACTGTGGTGTTTGATGAATTATCTAATCGGGAGGCGGCATTGAGAATGAGGTCGAGTCCCTCATGAGACAATAGAGTGTCTTTTTCAACCTGTTTTACGAGATAATTGTCAGCTGATATGAAGGACGCGTTGATAGCCAATTGGTGGGACGAACAACATAATGTTTGAGTTTAAAAGTGGGGTGGTGCATGGCTTGGAGTACGCGGAAGACAGTTTCGAAAGGTGGTCGTCCGTCATATACCCTGAGTTGTTGGGATAGATGATCAGGGTCATTCAAGCGAAGATGGCGCGCCTCGCGTAAATATGGAAGCAGATGACTGGGGAAAATGTACGTTTCCCTTGCCGAGCTCAAGAGCCGCATGGCGCCACTCTCGAACCGGGCTGGGTCCCTGTTATTGAAGGAACGAGCGTTCGACATGGTGGGTGGGCAGATATAGGTGGCTTGAAGGATTATGAGGATGGTGGATGGTGCGGAGTCCAAAATCGGTAGGCAGATTTCGAATCATTGACAATGATTATGGCAGCAGCTTCCCAGATCGCAAAGAAGTGTTGACATCTGCTGAAGGATAGTCAACGGGGCCTACTATAAACACTCACTTTCTACGGCGCATAAACGTGGACTACATTTCTCCTACTTATGAACGTTTATGCTGTGCTGTGGTTTGTTGACCGCCACGCGGGAGCGCGACACGAAGTCATTCGACACATGTCTTGAGAATGTTGCACCTGTTGAACCATGGGGTCGGCTGTTTCTGGAAATGGTACGAAGGCGCAGACAGACTTAAGGAGCGGATGCAGGACATTGTTGTTGTGTCGTTTCTTGAAAACAAAGGCTCGAAGTCAATGGACAAGACACACAGTACGGATTTAGCGTATAACTTCCCGGTTCATCAGGGTCGATCGATGTCCAGCCAGCAAGCGAAAACACGCAGATAGAAAGGCTACAGCAACAAAGGAATACGCGGATCCATTCATTCCGATCAATAGGCGCAGGCAAGGCAAAGGCAAAGTTTGATGCAAACTGCTTGCAAACAAAGCAACTCTATCCTTGCTGATTTTGGCGAGTTCTATGATCACCTACTGTTTTATTGAGTTATTAGGATGAGGAGCCAGCTACAAGGATGTCGTGGGAATTTGCAAGTTGCTGTATCTACCCCGTGCCATGAACAAAATCCGAAAATTGGTCAGCCACCGTGCGAGGGCTCTACACCCTGTTAACGGAATGGCAGCATCTGGGAACGGCACGGGGGAACCCGCCAGGCAACCGGGGGGGCAACGTTCCCTGGACTTTGTCGCGTCCTAAGCCAAGACCTCCTTGTGGGGCACGCGGCCACCCCGACATAGGGCACAGTGTTGGGAATGTTTGGAACCCGTAAGCCGCCCTCCTGGGAGCTAGCACCGTGAGGTAAGTTCAAGTTTCCACGGTCAGCACCAGGTCAAGATTTGGCGCTGGTCATTCCATCCTGGGGGTTTCGATCCCTGGAACATTGGAACCACATACACCTCTCTGCCTTCTGTGGATACTGCCATTCCCGTCGTTTTTTCTTTACTTCGATGCAATGTGAGGGTTGGGAGGCCACCGCCATCTCTCGAAAAGTAGTTAGAACGATACAAAATGATACGAGCCTTTGATTGCTTTGACTGAGACTGGAATGAGGGGGGATGACAGCGGGACGGGGGATCCCACCAAGCAGCTGGAGGAAGTGTCCACCGGACTTTGTCGTCGCCTAGCCAAGAGACCTCCTTGCGGGGTATGCGGTTCCCCTACACCGAGCACAGTGTTGAGGAAAGTATGGAACCTGTAGGCCGCCCTCCTGGGAGCTGTCCCGATGAGATAAGTTCGGGTTTCTACGGACAGCACCATGCTCGAAAGTTTTGGTGCCGACACCTTCATCCCGGGGATTTCAGTCCCTGGAACTCCCTCCACGGTCTGTGAAATCTGCCATTCCCGCCTTTTTGATTTCGCTTCGGTGCGGAGGTTGGGAGGTCACTTGGCCATCTCTCAAAAAGCAGGTAGAACGATACGAACGTGTACGAGCTTGAGCATTTTGATTGCTTCGACCGAGACTCGGCGCCGCGCCGTGTATCGAGTAGTTTGGTGTTACACGGTCGTGCAGCTCACCAGGTAGACGAGTACAAAAGGTCAAAAGAACCGTGCCAATGTGGTAAGTCACAGAGTCCGTTACGGTCTGAAATCGAGCTGCGAGCACTGAGCAAATGAAAACAGATCTTATGTGAGAGTGACACGTGGAGCGAGGCTAGGTCCGCCTTGGTTATGGCATTGGCACCGCAATGGCAGCCGTTTAAAGCCCTTGTTAAATGAGGGCCTTTCTTAAAGTTGGCTAGAAAATAGTAAGATGAATGAGTAGACGATTGTTGATGGATATCGACGATGAATCTTTGATGTATCACTGCAGTGGTCGAAGATAAATCAGTCATTGGTCAAGCTTTGTCGATTGTCATAAGCTCTCTTACCCCACAGGTAGTATAACCCATAATCTCCGGTAACCCATAGGATTTTCGATCCACCGAGTTGGTTCGCAGAAAACTCGACCCCATTTTGCCTTCTCAGCGGCTTTAATATACACAGTAACATGGTAACAACGGCTATACATCGAATTTCAACCATTTTAGAGGCATTTTTAGTGCCATTCTCGTAACCCATAATCCCTCATAACCCATACCTATGGGTGTCCACGGAAGGAGTATGAGAGTTTCGACTGTACAATAATACTTAGATATATTCCATCTCTTTTAGTAAATATCACAAGGCAACTTGGCCGAGCGGTCTAAGGCGCTAGAATCAGGTCATAAAACCAATCTAGTCCTCCGGGGCGTGAGTTCGAATCTCACAGTTGTCAGTTCCTTTTGCTGAGCTCTTATTCTTTTCCAAAGGTCGGGAGGACTGGCGCAATGGCGAGTTTTTGACGCGAGAAGACGCGGAAGGTTTGACGGAAGAGCGTATTTGTTCCGTACGGTTTTGACAAACAATCACTTCCGGCGGCTCCGACATCCGATATCCGACTACTCTTCCTGAGCTTCCTTCGACAACCATGCACCCGTCTCTCCGCGTCCTATCTTCTCGAGTGCACCAGCCACTTATTAAATTCCTCGGAAAGCGTTTGTATCCCAACAGTAAGCTGGCTTGTCTCGTCATTGTCGTCAAGTGTCTTGATATAGCATCCTCAGCACCAAGCACACCACATGCACACCCAGCAGCCCCTGCCGAGCTCAAGAGTCGCTTTGCAGAGTTTGTGAAAAAGTTTGAAGCTTCTGGCCCAACGGCTTCCACCACGCTTGCCTCAAAATCCGTGCTGGGCGAGTTTTGGGATGCGCCAGAACGACTGTGGAAGCAGGATATTGAGGAAGCAGAGATAGACGCTATTCTGGTGAGCTGTCTGATACTGCACCGTCGAGCAATACTCATGATGTCGATGGACTTGATAGAGCGGCGGCGCATCCCTACACTAATTACTTAATCATAGATCTATTTTATTGCAATATCATACAGTATACCACCCTCAATTCAGAGCGAGATTGGCCAATCTTTCTCGGCCTCATCCACAATGTGCCATAACCTTCCGTGCCTTCTCGTCCTCGTCTAGGCTGGTCGATGTAACCCCGATCTCAATTCACCGGGTTGAATGACCTTGGTCTTCTCGGTACTGGACCGTCATCATCCCGTTCGGAACCCAGCTTCCGAGGTCTTTCCTGTTGTTTCTACCTGTTTCTACTCAGAGTACTACTCATCAGCTGTTGCGTGGAAGTCGGCGAAGTGCAGGAAGCATGATCGGGGTAAGATGACTGTCATTAATCAAGGGCGGCTAAAGACTGCATGAGACTCGGAGAGGGTGGGCGGTGTATGTTCACGCATATTCCATTTCGATGTCGTCATTAGCGCCCTACCACGAGTTGAGCTCAAATACCGCAGATCCATAGAAAACACTTTCTGATCGTTTGAGATACGCGGGTGTCGGGATGTTCCCATTCTCCAGCTCTTCGCGACTCATCGAATGTCTCGTCGCCAAAAGAGATGACCATGAATGAACGGTCCTCAATCTTCCCGGTGCTTCCCGGTGATTCGTTTCTATATTCACGTACTCTAGAAGGTTTTCGACCACGCGGCCAACGGCGTGTTGTGTGAGCATCTGCATTTGCGCCGCCCATGCGTTCTAGAATGTGGATTCTGTGAACACCGTAGCCAAACACAAACGCTGGATCGTCTACACATAGCCTGGTACACATCGTGAGTATCAGCAGAGGACGGCCAAGGGCCAACACACCATTTACAGAGACACGATGGATAGCTGTAGTTTACAGACGGGAGGCCTTATCTTCACTAATTACCGAGTAACTGACTCATAATCGTAGATCTATTTTATTGTAATATTCATACAGTGTACCACCCTTAGTTCGGCACGTCAGAGCGAGAGACAAATGGAAAGCGGTATATTGGCTAATCTTTCTCGGCGTATGCCAACAGGTGCTCCTCAATCTCGGCTTCGCCCATGACGCGCCACAACCCCCGTGTCTTCTCGTTCTCGTCTGTGCTGGTCGATGTGATCCCGATCTCTATTTCACCAGGTTTGTAGTCCGTCGCATGGACTGTTGACATGGCCTCGATCGCCATCTGTGAAGAGTTGAGTGATACGTGCAGATACATTGAAGAAAGTACACACCTCGATGACCTCGTTCCGACTCAATGTCTTCCCGGCCTTTACTGCATCATCCGCACCCCGTCCCGAATCGAGCTTCTTCCACTTCTTCTCCAGGTGGTTCATCGCTTCCTGTTGTTTCTGCCCAGCAGCTGTCGCGTGGAAGCCGACAAAGTACCCAGCGGGGTCGAGTTTGAAGACCTGAGGGCCGAGTTCAGGGTCTATACCAATGAGAATCATCGCTGAGATGTGTGAGATGAGTTGAGTTTAAGAATATGCGATGTGTAGATGACATACATATCCCTAGTGGTCGCATTGCCGCGCGTTGCGTGTACACTTGGTTAATGTTGGCCAGGCGCTGTGCGAGAGCGTCGGGCGTGATTTCGTAGCCGTATTTGTATCGAAATTCTGCTGCTTCTGAACGAGCACGGGTGACCTGGGCACGAGCATCGGCTGTACAACTGGGGATGAGTCGAAGGGTAGTAAATGGGCGAGCTCATACGCACCGACAAGGCCGGTCATCACACATCCAATTGTGGGTGTAATGCTGAATAGATGGGTAATGGTCGACGCGTCAAGAAGTTTGTCCTTTGTCCACAGGCTTGTCAGTCGTGAACCATATTGGACGAGTTATCGAGACGCACAGGGACCTTCCGTTGTGTTATTACGACAGAAGTATCCTTCCCACGTACAGACACTGCCGTGTGTCCCGATCCTGATATTGCCTTGAAGGCATATTCTAACAGATCAGAGTAAGTGAGGTTAAGATCCCAAATGACCATAGATCATTCAGCACTCACCGACTTGGTAGAGTCGGCCCTCAGGAGAGAAGACGGTAAGGTATCTGTATTTTGAGCAATTAATATAGGCAGAGTGTTGAAACAAAGGTCAAACCTATCGTAGGATGTTCTTGACATGGTGGAGAGGACGAGGACTTGACAAGACCTGGAGCAAGGACGCGCAAGTCGTCACGCGATCGTGTCACGGTCACGTCACGACCCGATAATTTCTGGATTCAGGATTGAGCCGCCGTCATCGACACTCTTGTACGCCGCCTGAGCGGTTTTCCCTCTGTCTTACGACCTTTTACGACTTGGGCGATATATTAAGGACGTTCTGGTCCTCAGCGAGCACCATTAACACGAGGATCGAGTCAGGCTAACTCATCCGGACGGCGAAGAAACTGGAGGGACGGTTAGGATGAAGGAAGCAGTATCACACCAGGCGCCGAAGATCGTGTATGTATTGGTCTGCGTTGACAAACAATTCTGCTGCTCATGGTCTCACGTACAGCAAGAAGCTCCAGTTCAGTTTGCTCAATGCACAGGACACTGTAAAGATATCCGAGTTTGAGGTTACACATCGAGATCTCTATACCGCGACAGATCGCTTGCCAGTGAAAGATGGGGTGCTTGACCGTCGGCTAGTGCGTCATATCTTAACTTTTACGCCAAAGCGTAGTTCTTACCGTGTATTGCAAGGGAACAACCGACAAGAACGCGTTTTGCGAAACCTGTGGACAATCCTCTGTTAATTGTGTGGGCCATTATGCCTACATCAAGCTTGTCGTCCCAGTATTCCACATCGGCTACTTCAAGCACACGATTGGCATCCTTCAAGCCATCTGTAAAGTGAGTTATCCCCCAAAGTTATCCCCGCATCCATTCTCAAAGATTTCGGCAGACATGCGCACGCGTATTATTGGAGGAACCCGACCGACGAGTATTCATTAAACGGTTCCGACGCCCCAACCTTGAAAACATGCAACGGCAGGCTTTGATAAAAGCTGTGAACACGATGGCCCGAAAATGCGTATATTGCCCATATTGCTCTGCTACTAATGGCGCTGTCAAGAAAGCTGGCGCACTGAAAATTATCCACGACAAGTTCCGTGCGAAGAAGACCGCTGAAGAGATGGAAAAATGGAAAAAGACGTTTGCGCCGGCCGTGGAAGCGCAGAAGGAGCTCGCGATATATATCAACAAAGCTGTCCACGAAGATTTGAACCCTCTCAAGGTGTTGGACTTGTTTCGGAGAATATCTGACGAGGTGTGTTGACCTGTTTTCGCTTTCTGGACCGTCGGCTCATCCTTCTTGCTAGGACTGCGAACTCCTTGGATTGCATCCGAGCTTTGGTCGGCCAGAAGAGTTTGTGTGGCAGTACATATCCGTACCTCCAGTCTGCATCCGTCCCTCCGTTGCGCAAGACGGTGCATCAAATGAAGACGATCTCACTGTCAAGCTAACAGAGATCGTTTTCACAAACGCACTGATCAAGCAAGGGCTTGCCAAGGGGTCTCCTACTCCCCAGTTCATGGTCTGACCCTAGTCATTTTCCTTCTCGTTTATAAACTCATCTTACCCCTCTCTAGGAGCAATGGGAGTTCCTCCAGCTTTCCGTTGCGATGTATGTCAACTCTGAACTCCCTGGTGTCCCATCACAACCAGGGCAAAAACCAATACGTGGCTTCGTCCAACGTTTGAAAGGCAAACAGGGCCGTTTCCGTGGAAACCTGTCTGGAAAACGTGTGGATTTCTCTGGACGCACCGTCATCTCGCCCGATCCCAATCTCCGCATCGACGAGGTTGCTGTCCCGGAGCGAGTGGCAAAGGTTCTCACATTCCCGGAGCGCGTCACGCCGCACAATATGGAGAAGTTAAAGCAGGCGATTCGGAATGGGACTGATGTGCATCCTGGAGCCAATTTCGTGGCGCGTGGAGAGAACAAGAAGTTCTTGAAGTTTGGAAATCGAAATGCCGTGGCTGATGGGTTGGCTGTGGGCGATATCGTCGAGAGGCATGTCATAGACGGCGACATCGTTTTGTTCAATCGACAGCCAAGTTTGCATAAGGTGAGATATCTATCTTATATGTTTGTAAAGTGCTGACTCAAATATGCAGCTTTCAATCATGTGTCATCGAGTGCGTACCCACCGCCTTTCGAGTGAGGTCAAGCTTACGTCTCGTTTTCATATAGGCGAAAGTGAGACCATGGCGGACATTTAGGTTAAACGAGTGCGCCTGTGGACCCTATGGTGCGGATTTTGATGGAGATGAAATGAATATACGTAAGGACACAACTGGTCGAAAATAACTGAACATACTCACTATCTCCCCTTAGATGTACCTCAAACGGAAGAGGCTCGAACAGAGGCTCTTGAGCTGATGAGCGTCAAGAACAACCTAGTCACTCCTCGCAATGGTGAACCCGTCATCGCCGCCATCCAAGATTTCATCACCGCTTCTTTCCTCCTTTCGCGCAAAGACCGCTTCCTGGACCGGCGGCAATTTACCCAAATATGCTGTTACCTCGGCGACGCGAACATGCAGATCGATATACCACCCCCAACGATCTGGAAGCCACAGCGGTTGTGGACCGGAAAACAGGTCTTCAATGTCCTCATGCGGCCAAACAAGAAGTCGAAGATCTTTGTCAACGTCGAGTCCAAGTGTCACAAGTGGGAAGAGGCCAAGGCAGTGAACTATAAGATGAACCCGCTACCAGATCTTTCGCCGAACGATGGGTGGCTGGTGATCATCAACAGCGAAATAATGTGCGGTGTTATGGACAAGGCGACTGTTGGAAGCGGGAAAAAGAAGTCAATATTTGGCGTCATCATGCGTGACTATGGCCCTAATGAGGCAGCCGCTGCAATGAACCGCCTTGCAAAACTTTGTGCTCGCTATCTCAGTACGTTCCATCTGATGTATTCTGCATTGCCATCTGACGTATCGCCAGCCAACTACGGCTTTTCACTGGGTATCAACGACGTCATTCCCGGCCCTGAGGTCAACCGTCAAAAAGACTTTCTTGTCGAGAAAGCCTATGCTGACTGTCAAGATCTCATCGAACGGGCGAAGAAAGGCAAGCTTGAGAACAAGGCCGGATGCGATCAGGAGCAAACTCTGGAAGCACTGATATCGTCAGTCTTGTCCAAGGTTCGAGAAGAGGTTGGGCAGATTTGCATGAAGGAGCTCAGTCGTCAAAACGCACCCCTTATCATGGCTACTTGTGGTTCCAAGGGTTCGTTGATAATTTGTTGATGCCCTCAAATTGATGACAATTTCCCCAGGTTCGGTCATTAACGTCTCCCAGATGGTTGCTTGTGTCGGACAACAAATTATAGCTGGTCATCGAGTTCCCGATGGTTTCCAAGATCGATCTCTGCCTCATTTCCCCAAGAAATCGAAAGAGCCACCTTCAAAAGGATTCGTACGGAATAGTTTCTTCTCTGGCTTGAGAGCAACAGAGTTCCTGTTCCACGCCATTTCAGGTCGTGAAGGTCTAGTCGATACCGCCGTCAAGACGGCTGAGACCGGTTACATGCAGCGGCGCCTTATGAAGGCCCTGGAAGATCTTACTACCCAGTATGATTTGTCCGTTAGGAACTCCACAGGTGGTGTTGTCCAATTCACATACGGCGATGATGGATTGGACCCTGCTTGTCTTGAAGGCGACCCTCACCCGCTCGACTTCAGCCGTGCCTGGAATCATGCATCTGTATGTCAGCCATCCTGAACTCATGTTCATGTGTTCTTACAATATAATTAGGCTATCGCATCTCGCCTTGGTCGAGGTCTGTTACCATTTGAGGTGCTCGAGATCGCCGACAGGGAGATGTCCGCTCCGAAATTTGTCACTGAATGCCCTGCAGCGTATATGGCGACGATCCGGGGCTTTATCATGGACAGTGTAGTGCACAAAATTGCTAACGCGCGCAAGAACCAGGGCATGTTCGAGGCTGTCGAACGAGAGGAGGAGTGGGATGAAGACACCGATTTATCAATGGGTGCCTCTGGCAAGTTTCTTATCACGACTTTCTCTTCTTCTCTAATGTTTACGTGCAGAGGCGGACAAGGCCGTCGTGGACAACACATCCAAGGTCACCGAAGACCAGCTAAAAACATTTTTGAACCTTTGTTGGACGAAATATGTGAAGGCCAGGATCGAACCAGGATCTACTGTCGGTGCTGTCGGTGCCCAGTCCATCGGAGAGCCAGGTACCCAGATGACCCTCAAGACTTTCCATTTCGCTGGTGTAGCCTCTATGAACGTCACCCTTGGAGTACCTCGTATCAAGGAAATCATCAATGCCGCCAAAATTATCAGTACACCTATCATCAGTTGTAAACTTGTGACGAGTGACAGTGAAGCATCTGCACGTATCGTCAAAGGCCGTCTGGAGAAGACGCTCTTGGGAGATGTGAGTCTCTTGCTTACCATACCCCCTAACGTTAAACTTAACTACGTTGAAGGTCGCCAGTGTACTCGAAGAAGCTTGGGCTCCCGAATACACATATATCGGTGTGATAATAGACATGGAAGCTATTCAAAAGCTTCAGGTGGGTCATTTGTGTCTGCTATTGCTGTAAGGAGACTTGATTAGCTGACGCCTTCCAGCTTGAACTTACCCTGGATGACATCAAATGGGCAATTGTGGCGACCAAAAAACTCAAGATCAAACAAGAGGTGGAAGTTGTATCACCTCACTTGCGAGCTATGGCTCATCATCAATTTTGTCCAGTCCATCACCGTTATTCCTCGGAAACACCGCCTTAGAATTTACATCGACACCCAAGACAGATATTACCGTCTTCGAGAGCTGAAGCGTGGGCTTTCTGATGTCGTTGTCAAGGTAGAATGTCTCCTCGGCGCTCCGATTCCTAGCACCTAACCCCACGTTCATAGGGCGTTCCTACAATCCAACGCGCGGTTATCAACATCAAGGAAAAGACGGACGCAAAGGGCAAAAAAGGGGACAAGGAGCTTTTGGTTGAAGGTTATGGTCTTCAAAAGTGTATGATCGCTGAGGGTAAGCCGTTCCGTAATATGACGTCAAGTCAAGAACTGAACTGTATTAACAGGTGTGGTTGGCGAGCAGACATCATCGAATCATGTCATCGAGGTAGCTCAGGTGCTTGGCATCGAGGCAGCGCGGAAAACGATCATCAATGAGATACAATATACCATGAAGTCTCATGACATGATCATTGACCCGCGGCATGTCATGCTACTCGGCGATGTCATGACCTACAAAGTGAGCAAGATCTTTTATTTCATTCTCCTCGGGCCATCTCACCTCTCCTCGTAGGGCGAGGTCTTGGGTATCACACGTTTCGGTGTGGCGAAGATGAAAGATAGTGTCCTCATGCTGGCGTCTTTTGAGAAGACGACCGACCATTTGTTCGACGCTTCTGCGTTTGGTAAAAATGATAGTATTGCCGGGGTCTCCGAAAGCATCATCATGGGTAACCCCGCGGCTAACTGTGGGACATCGATGTACGTTGGCTTGTTATTCTTGTATTGCGCCTCCGTTTATACTTCTTTAGGCCAGCTTTGTTTTCTGTTGCGCCCGTTGTAGGAAAGCCGAGAACTCTGCTGTTCGAAGACGCTCTATAGCAAATCATGGTTATATATATTACTACTTATTGTATTGCTGCATGTGTATTGTACTACCATCGTTTTCGGCCCGAACTCGGACTGACGACATTTTTCAACTTCTCGGCTGACATAAGTTCTTACGCGAACCAAGAAAATCAACAAGTTTCTGCGACCCTGCATAACGCTTTTCTTCCTTTCCAACATCCGAGGGTCTACGCTTGAGTCCATCAACTTCCGGAAATATCAACAACTTGATCTACATGGGGGGCTGCATCTGGCAGTTGATCGATCATACGTGACTGCCACGCCTCCTGGTCGCCCAGTGGTCAAACTCCCAAATAGCTTACTGGTTGCCTTCCTTCCTCTCAGAGCGGATGATTGTGTGTGATCATCTGACAGTGGACATCTGCGCATATCAAGTACTTGGTATTGCCCACTCTCGCCGATATTCAGCGGCTCGTAAATTCGAATTCTGGCTTTTCATTCATCGTTCTCTCGTTGTAGCTGGATGTTGAGTTCCTCTTTGTTGCATCGGCTCTGATCAACAGCCTGATCCGTTGAGATAGCTCGGGTCAATTTAATCTTGAATTCGGGATAGATTAGAGCCTCGGCGAGGAGACATCGCATAAATTTTTTCACAGCACTTATTCAGGCGTTAGGGCGGACGGGAGAACAGCATCAACGTCGACCCAACCTGTTGTTTGCACGGCTTGTCGACAGCTCGTGCATGTTACGATTAACCCGTTAAGACCGAATCTTGTTTATTTTCGTCCACAGAGAACATGATCATCATCCGAGGCCTTGGGCAGGGACTATGCCATGCGGAGGAGGCTTCACATTTCTAACAGGACCAAGGGGGCAACTTGCGGGGAGAACCCAGATTGATTGTAGGAATCTCAGTCAGGGTGGTGGGGTACATGGTCTCAATCCCAGGTTTTGCATTGGTGAGCCCGAGGTCGTGCAACTAATACCACTATCTGCTGATCTATTCCAAGATCACTAGCAATAACTGTTCGCTGAACCAGGATAGTCATGGAAACCCGAGGAGTCATAGTCTGACCATGCCTCTACCGTCCGCGCTCAAGCCCTTTTCGAGACTTACGATCATGCAAGTTGATTTGCCCAACTATCTCGACCTTTTTCTCCTCGGCAGACTTCTGGCCTCAAGCCCATTCCATGGAAGGCGGTCCAATTGGCCAACTTGTCAACAGAACAATTATCTCCATGCAGGAATCATTCGTGCCACGATACATTTCACGCCACAGACAAAGAGAAGTATTTAAGACACAGAAGACAATGTTTTAGGTAACACACGATTATTGTGTCAGTCGCTGTGTATGGAGATGCTGGGAAACTTGTAGCCTTGTTCGACAATCGGATGTGTTTAGAAACAGCAGATACTTTGGCCCGCAAGTGACCGAGAGGAAGAACAGAGTTGACGGTGGCATGGTGAGGCAAAACTACACCAGTTCCAATCGTAAGGTCCGTTGCATCGGCCTAGCGGGGCGAAGGTGAGAGGGAAAGGTAAGAGAGAATCTAGTTCTAAAGGCACATTCGATTGGTGTGTGTGTGCATACAGTCGTCGTGGTCGGCATAGGTAGGGATGAAACAACGCGTTCAGCCACTGCTTTTAAGCAAGGATATGAGTTTAACGACGTTGTCTCTTATAACCTGACATATTGCCATTCCTAGATCCTGCACTAGGTCGTAATTGTAATTTTGGCAATACGACATACTGCCATTCCAACATCCTGCACTAGGTCATAACTGTAACTGTGGCAATACGACATTCTCCGAGGAGAAAGAGACCTCACTCCGAGAGAGAAAGCTTTCCTACATAATACGACTCACTGATAGACCGAAGGTGCAAACAGGACATTGTCGATATTATTTCTTATGTCCGCGGCTCAGATGAGGTCGGTGGCGCCAGCATACACTCGTTCTAATTGTTGGAAGTTTGATCCTTAACACAAGACTTGAGGGAATCGTGGCACATGCGCCAAGTCCAATAATCACTACACAACACAGGGCAGTAAATGCACGGGTCATCACTGGAACCATCCCATGACAATGTGCTTCCTCTCGATTGTCCACATGTACTTATCTTTACCTTAAATACACCAACCGACTGCCGCACCCACTTCCCTAATTCCACGACTAGCAGAGAGGGCCAATGCATAATCCAGACATTCACGCTCTCTCGGTTTTCTCCCCTGTAACCCATATGCTTTCGCTAGATAGAACCACGCTTCGGGCACATTCCAACCGTTTCCGCGGGTCAAGTGCTCTAGCATTCCTGCTGTCAGATCTATGTTAGAAGAACTTGAAGCAGACGAATTGTCTGTTTGTGGCTCAAGCTGAGACAGAAATAGCCGTGCGAGGTGTACTGAAGCGGGGACATCGTCCGGGTTGATGAATAATGCCTTCTGATATGCATCCATTGCGTGCTCCTGTTGTCCAAGGGCACTGTAGTACAGCCCCAACTAAAGAAATTTGTTGTCACTGGATGCACGCGCTAACACACAAACAAAGACGTACTTGAACCCACACACCGGGATTACCTTCGTCTTTCACCTCAGCTTCTTGTATTGAACCCTTTGCCTGCTCAATTTTTCCAAGGCGTCGAAATGTTGCCGCAGACATTAACCATAAGTCAGATATAAGCCTATTCCTGTGTGCGGCTGGCGAGTTGCGCTTCCTGTCCTGCGGTGGAGGAGGTGGCGGAATTGGAACAGGAGGAGGCGGAGGTGATTGAGTCGGCGTCCGGTCGTCTGGGTTATGCAAAAATGAACTGATGCGCCTCCGGGAGTGGATTGACGAGGCCTGATAAGATGTTTGGCGCAGGATAGCATGGAAGTCTACGTACGTATAGACTTGAGCGCTATTCAATCAAACCGAAGGTAGGATGACACGTACCAGGCGTTGAGTTCGACCGTTTCAGGCTACCCGTTTTCGCAACTCCGTTCCCGATCTTTCTTGATATTGTCGACACTCGGGCACGGCCCTGGTGCACACGGTTCTTCAACATCTGCTGCATCTTCTTCGATTTAGACGTATCACGATCAATCGATGAAGAGCGCTTCGAAGAATGATTGTTCCGCTTGCCGTTCGTGGGCAGTACATTTTCACTGTCGGGAGGAGCAGGGGATATTGTTATGGGGATGGGGTGGAGTGTTTCCTGTTTCTCGTTGGATTCGGTGAAGCTCACCGCTGGAGCTGGATATAGTGATGTGTTTTCATCACTTGGTGACGCAACAACGAACGACGGCGTTTTGTCTGTCAATGGGCGTCCTCCGTCCATTGAAGGCCTTGGTGTCGCTGGCGACGATTGTAAGTATAGACACTATCCATAATATAGTAAATCCTACGTTGTCCTGTCGAAGGGACTACCCGCTGCGCCGCAACCCAGGAGAAGACTTCGAGCCACTTTTCCTCCGCACCCTCTGCGCCATCGATCACCTCTGACAACACGCCTTGCGTCATTCGCAATTGCAAAGCATGTTCAAAGAGGTCCTGTTTTGAAGGTGGTGGATGGTCCTGCGTAGGGGCCAGGATTGCTGCAGCCGGTGGAATACGAGCGCCATCGATGAGGGGGATCCGATTTTGCGGCAACAGGGGAACGACGGCATGACCGTTGCCTTGCGGGGACAGATTTATTGAGGCTGAGATGGTGTCACCGTTGCCTATTCGACCCTTCTCCACAAAGTCTTTCTCCACCATATCATGGACATGTGTGGTCTCAGTTTCTCCAGGAATTCTTAGAGTGCGATCATCGACTGTCTCTCCATCAAGCTCCCCACTCTGGTCAACCTCGTCCTCCGAATTATCACTGAGAGCCGCTCCTGACTCAAGAATTTCCCGTGCTTCAGTCCACTTCTCTGCTGCCGCAAGCAAGAGCCCCAGAAGATGCCAGTAGCGAATTTCCCGAGAGTCGGCCTCGACTGCACGACCTACATGTACAATGGCTTGTTCAAGGTCGTGTGTTGGCCCTGGGTGTGCAAACGACAGTGCAAGATGATATAACGCCGCTGGGTCAGGTGTGAAGTCTGACAGCTCTGGGTTTGGAGAGCATGCTTTCAAGAAGAATACGTGCGCGGCTGCAAGGCGCACCGGCCGGGTGTGCGGGTCCTGTTCTGAAACAAGATTTAATTATATCAAGAATAAGCGCATAAGCGACGCTGCTTACCTTTCAATGCCATGACGGTGTTCCAAACACCTTCCGCAAGATCGACACTTGCGGCAAGACGAACCCCATTAGGACCTTCGGCGTGTAGTCGCGTTCGCGCTTTCTCAATACATACACCAGCCTCTCGTGCCTCCTTTAATCCCTCAAGCCCTGTCTGGGCCGCTGACCATCTGCAAAGCATGCGTGCGCCAGATACTAGCGTTTGAACCCAGGCCTTGTCGGAATCCGAGTCAGAATCTACATCGCTGTCGAAATCCTCATCGCTGCCCAAGTCCCTTCTACTCGAATTTTTCGAACTGGAAGGCGTAGCAGCGTTGACGTGTCCAGCTTCGTACGCTTTCCCAACGACCTGGGCGTAGAGAAGGAGTGTGCGACGGGCGAGAGGGGTGTCGCCAGCGATGTGTAGGATCCTCGTCATGTGTCGCAGTATCTGGTGCGAGTTGAAAGTGAGGCGAGTCGCCCACCAGAGGATCTGAAAGGAGGAAACTTGAGATGCAAACTTGAGGAAGAAGGAGCGACTCACATCAATGACCCAACCTGCACCTTCGCCGCTTGCCCCTCCTGCTTCCCATATTCCTACGCAGAGGTCCACAAATTCTTCAACTCTCACGTTTCGCTCTCCAGCGCGTGGAAAACGCGTACAAGCACCTAGCATCGCTCGGTAGTCGTTTACTACCATCCGTGCTGCATGCAGCCACGCTCTTTCATCACTCGCCGCCGGTTGTGATGTTGGTGAGAGTATATGTTTGGGATGGTACCGTAAGATAGTCGCTCGGAGGTAGAGAACGGAGATGGTAGAACGATGCGAGGTGCGGAATGTGGCTGGCCAGTAGATGCTGCATGTCGCATATTGGCGGAACCATATCCATACATCTTCATGAGGAATTTCACATGAATTGGGACCGGTTGTTCGTGCAGAAACCACAATAGCTCGCCACAGAAGTCGCTCCACCCAACGCCAAAGTTCACGTTGTTGAATGAAGACTTTGGCGTTCGTGGATGGGGCAGAAGCAGACATGTTTGGGTCTTGAAAGGCGCTGCCTAGTGTCGCGAAAAGAGGCAGAGCGACACTATATGCCTTCAAAGCAACTGTTGGATCCTCTGGTGAAAGCTTTTCGTGTGACATGCCTATGATCAGCAGCTATAAGTGTCGCGGTGAGGGGAATGGAATAAAAGCCGCACCTTGCAAACACACGCTCCTCAGTGCCTCGGTCATAGCCCACACTCGTCCGTCTTTGATCTCGGGTGAGGCAGAGTCTGACAGTGACGCGAAACTGCCTCCCGCCGATGAGAACGACGTTGTGGTCGAGAAGCTTGGGACATGCAGGCCTAGATGGTGTGAATGATCTGTCGTTGCACTCCCTTGCGTCGATGCGGCTGAATCGGTGTGTATATGTTGTGAGAGACTCAGAATATCTGGGATGCTGGAGAGGTGCGATAGGCACTGCGCGGGGTTACCAAGGGCGTAGGCGTAATATGCAAGTACGAAGTTGAGGCTCTGTATAGATTTTTGTCGAATGTAGGTCAACGATTCATAGAGGAATTACACACATCAAAATTAGATGACTTGAGACTTGCCAACGCCTCATAGCCTACTCTCCCATCCTCGATTCTTTCCTCTGGCAGCAGACACTCTTGTCCCAGCTCCACAGGATATTCGTACACGCCCTCTCCTGGGACATCATCCTCGTCCTCGTCCACTAAGTCGGCTGATAGTAAGAGTGCAAGTGCTTGGGTATATGACGCGACTTGTGCAACGTCCTGAAAACCCCTGCAATGCTTGTCGAACTTTCGAAGAAGCTCAGACCAGGGCAAAGCTGTGCCATCGGGTGCTCTCGCGGGGTATTTTGACGACCATTGGCCTGAAGTCAGTGCGAGCCTCAGTTGAGCCCAATAATAACGGTCTTTGGACATGTTGGCTGAAACGTGGGTTTTGAGTTCTGTAACCAGTATGGTCCTCTCAGGTTACCTCCTCAAAATATGGGGTGCTTGCCGTCGTCGTTGACGGTCGTTGATGGCTGTGACGAAGTTGGGCACTCGTACATTATGTAACGACTCAATCAAACGATTGCGATTTGATCTTATCTCCCACCATATACTAGTCCAAACCTTAACAATGACTCGTTTCCGTTTTCGACGCTTCATACTCTTTCTGGCCGACTTGCAGCATGAAAGGTCCTCGCATGCTCACATTCGAACGGCTATGTTATGACGCCCTTGCCTTATTTCACACCTCACTCTTTGAATTGTCTACAATGACTTCGGTGGATCTCGACAACGGATTATGTGATTTACATACGTCGCATGGCTCTCTCGACCTATCTAACCCCCACCCGGCTTCCGAAAGGCGACCTAAGCAGAAACGAGGAAAGAAAAATATATGGGAATGGCGAATTCCACAGAAGGCAGAGGGCAGATGATGTGGTCCGGTTCCAGAGACCGAAATCCCCGGGATGAAATTACCAGCGCCAAATCTTCGCCTGGTGCTGTTCGTGGAGTCTAGAACTTACCTCACGGTACTAGCTTCCAGGGAGGCGGCTTACGGGTTCCATACCTTCCCAACACCAATTTTCCCTACCTATGAGTTCTTGTGTCGGGGGGTACCGCGTGGCCACAAAGGACTCTTGCTAAGGACGTAACAAAGTCCAGGACAACTGCTCCCCCCTCGGGCTGCCCCGTGCCATTCCCAGAGCCTGCCATTCCCGGTAACAGGATGTGGAACGCGTGCACGGTGGCGAACCCAATGCTGACTTTTGCTCATGGCGCGGGGTCACGGTACCTGACAGCACATCGAAACAAGTTCTCACGACGTTCTTATAGTGTTTCCTGGTCAATTCCTGGTTAACGTTCATTTCAATAACAAATATACTACCCGCCAAAATCGTGAGCGTGGGTCGCTGCTTCGCTTACGAGTAACCTGTATCAAGCTGTACATGTGAAGCAAGAAACAGGTTCTGCTGTCGTAGCCTTTCAACTCACTGTCCTAGGTCCATTGGCCTTATTTAGGATGACAACACCAACCTCGAGAAATGGGAATTAGATATGTAAAACTGTGTGCTGTTCGTCGCCTCAGTCCACTCTGACCGTTTCTTCTTAACACGTCTATGTTTAAACCATCCCCGCCAAATTCAAGATTCTCAATTCTGAGGGCGCAAAAACTAGGGCGAGAGAAGAGATTCCACAGAAGGCTTCCTTCCACTGACCGAGCCCTGTCAAACATGCGGCTTGCGGACGGAGCCCTGAAGTGTGTATGTAGCTGACCCAACTTTCACTGGGTTATTCAATCTGTGTTTCGCATACCAGCTGGCATTTCGCACAACACTCTCCAAGTTTCCTTATAAATGCCAAATCTGTATCAGCGACCACGGGTGCGTAGACCCAGGAATTATTAGGCACAGATCTTTATTGTGTCCTCGACGCTCATCGAGTCACCAAATCGGGTCACTCGCGACCGTCGGCATTGGCACTTGCAAGTTGTGTTGGGGTTGAATTGAGCTGACATACTTAATAGATCATACTATAAACCACAAATTCGAACCTTAGCGTATCGCGTCCCGTAGAGCGTGTGTACTTGTGCTGGTTGACTTTCTTTGCTTCAGCGAATGCCGACGCTTCTTTCGGCCTGTGAAGCCTGCTGCCATAATCAATGATTCGAAATCTACCCGCCAACCAATTTTGTTTTCCGCACTGGTACCATCCTCACTATACCCTTCCGATCGCGAGTCATCGACAGCCGTGGGTCAATGTCTCGACCTGAAGCCCAAACCTCCACCGATGAACCGGTATTCGAGAGTGGCGCCACACGATTCTTGGGATGCACGATGAACGCGTACAGTTTCCCCGGCGACACTGTTCCATTTCTACAGGAGGCTCAAAGCCTTCGACTGAACAACCCTCAGAGCCAAGCCCAGCAGCTCAGAGTCTTCGATGGCCAGTACCCTTTCCAGACCGCTTTTCGAGTTCTCCAGACCATCCACCACCCAGCTTTCAAGGTCAAGGACCTTGTGGTTCGTCTCATCCCATAGTTATCGTGTGTCCTCTGACGACCTTGTCATAAACCCAGGCTGAGAAAGACACTTTATTATCTAATGAAGGAATCAAGCTCATCCTTGCAGCCGCCTCCCGATCGAGTCATCTCCTGAACATTAAGAATAAGCACGAGTTCATCAAGGACGACTTGATGGTAATGTGTCATCTGGCCGTGGAAAGGGATGGGCGCGAGAAGTTAGAAGCATTTCTAGAGCCAATTTTTGCGCCCCTGTTCGCATTGAACGCCACGTACGTCCTCAGCACCACAATATTACAATTTCCCAATTTCATTTTTGATCCAGGTCGCAGTGTACAAAAAGGTTTCGTCTTGAAATTACAGAGGGCGCAAAACATCGTACGTGTGGTCATGAACACTCTACAGCGACAAACTTACCAATCATGCAATAGATTCAGGACGCCGCAGCTCCGGGAGGGGGAGAGAAATTGAGAGCCAGGGCGCATCCGAGTCAAACTCCAAGGTAAGCATTCTCCGCCGCCACTCAGGGCGTCTCTGATGACTGCCAATTGTTGTTTTTCTATGTTACTAGCAGCCACAACCGTCGAGTTCGTTTACTTTCAAATATTCAATGCCAGGAAAGAGCCAACAAACGGAGCTGTCAGCTTTCGCAACTTATCACCTTTTTAACCACTGAAGCTGCTTTTTAGCCCGGAGTACGATACTCGTCACTTTCAATTCTAAAGATTTCTTAAACAGGTCACGGCCCACGTTTCCATTTGTACAGGTGTGTGATGACCGTCAGTGGTCGATGCGAGCCCTAACGGCTTCAGCTAATACTCAAGTTTACCATCATCCGCTAGATTCCGTTACAGTATGCATGTCATTGCATGTAACAGTTTTAGTTTGACATTTGTCGTCAAACTTGTAATTCATAGCCTCTCGTTACTCGTGCAGCCAGCCTCTCGTAATAAGCTCATGAATTTGACGTTTCTCCATATTTGATACGATAGTAAAAGATCAACATATTGTGATGGTCAGTTCCATCTTCAACTCTTTAATGTCCTACATACAACAGTGCCGCCTCAATTGAGTACACACGAGGAAGCCTCTTCTCTGATACCTCTGAAGCTTGCAAGGAAACGCCTCCTCTCATTTGTGTTAGGCTAACGATAGTTGGATCCTTCATATACTGTAGTCCCTTCCCGTCCTCTATCGAGGCTTGTCTCTTTTAGAGGGAACAGTCACCGGTCTACCGTCCCGTTTTGCTTTGACGACAAATACGTACTTACGATGCACCTGCGATGGAGCGAGCTGTTCTTAAGGTTATGCTGTATTAACTTGTGCCACATCCGCCAATCTTATCTTATCGTATGATCTAGGATAGATCCGTAGCACGTCAGCCTCCAAGTTCATCTTTAACGTTGACTGTTCCATCTTCGACTCTCCTCGGGCTACACAGGAAGCCTCCCTCATATTTGCTTGTTAATTCGCGATATCCTTTCTTTTTGACGCAAAACTGTCGATGTCCCTGTCCTGGGATTTCGCTCATCTCTCCCAAATTGTTATCAAGACAGTGCAGGCCTTGGCATTGTCGCCCTCACCACTCCTCCAAGCCGCGCACGCCAACCTCAGATTGCAACCTGGGGCAGCAGGTCTATCTGGGGAAAATGACATTGGCGAATATCTTGGCGACGCCTACATAGCAGAGTGGCTGGCTGTAGTCTTGCGACGGCGTAAATCTGGAATAGCAATGACTGTACGGTTCCTCAAGGTAAGCCGCCCCTGCCCTTAAAGTATCTACTTTCCGATCTAATTATGCAGACTACTCTCGTAACACTGTGTTCGAATGTCGTCCTTGCACAATTGATGCGCGAAGGGGATTTGGGATACCCAGGCGTTCCTATGAAGGCAGTGACGACGAAATGCCTAGGCGATCTGTTCGAACTTGTCGCTTTTGAGACAGGCAAGCAGAACACTCGCGAAGCATCAGTTGGAGCCATGGAAGAGACTTTCGTAGGCCTTGTTGATGTTCTCGAAGGAGAGTTCTACAAGAAGGATACCAGGTAAGTCGCAATCTGATAGTTCACTTTTCCTAGCCGTCTAATCGCTCCCAGCTCAAACAAGCGGCCCTCGGACGAAGCCACTGCTGCGGGTCCCTCAAAATACGCCAAAACGAAGCACACTCAGCCGAATACGAACGTGAACGCGATCCGGACTTCGCATAAGCGCAAAGAACTACGCCGTACGAGGAACCGCCATATTGTGCCGAACGAGAACGTGGATGTGAATGCGCTGCTACATACTGCTGAACCCTCCCGGAACAAGGATCACGATTACTCCAAGTCACCGCTGGTCGAGAAGCTAATGGTCAAGACGTCACCCCTGGCCAGGAAAGCACCACTAGTCACGGCCAACACAATGCCCAACCACAAGTTCTGTGACTTTGTCGGCTCATCAATGGCCCTTCCTAATTCGATAGATGCTGGGTTTCTCCAAGGCACCAATGACAGCGATCTTGAGACAATCATGAGTTCATTCTTGGACAAGACGGTCTCTTGTGTACACTCAGGCGATACTTCACACTCTCGCGAGAACGGATTCGCGATCGGCGACCCATCTTGCGTCGGTGCCTCTAGCAAGAGCGAACACCACACACATCGGCTCGAGCATCAGCGAAAGAGAAGGAATCTGCCTGACGCATCTGGCCTGCACCGCGTCGCACCTACGGAATCTCGCCATCGTGCCGATCGGTCGCGAAAACCATGGCTTGAGGGTCGAGATCCTTTACTTGGGCGATATTTGTCTAGCAACCACTGCGGCAGCTCTTCAGGCGTCGTCGTTCACTCCAAGTCTCCAAGGCATCGGTACGAGTACTTCGACGATCGGTCTGCGCAGGACCTGTTCTGCCGACATCCAGCCCCTCCCAGTTGGCTCTTGGATGACCCTGACGATGGTTACCGGCGTTGTGCGTGAGATCCCGTAAGTAACGACTCATCACATTTTTTCTATCGCACACGCCTGATCATTGTTCTCGAATCTAGGGTTTGTCCTTCGAAATGCTCGCTCAAATATACATGCCCAAACATTCTTTTGTCTGAACATTTCTACCTAATTTCATAACACACGCTATACTTTACACACACATTCTATACTTTACATGTACATCACTAGCAGACTAGGAATACCGTGCTCGGCATTCGTCTCGCAATAGGTCGCGATTCACTTTTAACCTATCATAAATGCTGGGCCAACTTTACAAGTAACATCCATGTCAGGGCACCTACTTATGCTAGCAGCCAAGTTAGTCGTGATGCAGGCCAGGGCTGCCCTGAGGTTCGCAGAAAGAGCACGGAGCCGCCATTGAACCCGAACCACCAATGGAGTGAAGTTCCAAGCACAACGAAAGCCGTGTTGTGTGACTTATACGCGAGACGGGCGGTGCCGTATCCACATCGCTAGCCAACGAAGATAGAGATAGCTAGGGCAGCAGTGCCGGACGAGATCTGAATGGGTGTACCTCCAGCAAAGTTGAGGCCACCTATGACGTACGGCCAACCTTTGCTGTTCCAAGTCCAGTAAATAATCGGGTCGTAGACGATGGTGGTCCATACGAAGACGAAGACAATGAGGGGCCCCAAGCGTCCTGAAGTACAAGTTCAGAAGGGTAGGCATTAAGTTATTAAATACAGCAAGATTTCTCTTTTGGGGTGCGAAGAAAGTGTCCTATAGTATGGAAGTGAATGGTGCATAGACGAGGGCATGAAACTCATGCTGTGACACGGTCTCGAACTGATCATGAGGAAGGGAAGGTGGCAATCATATGTATGAAGCAGGTTCATCAGTTAGAGAGATTTCTCTTCAGATACAGCAGTCTCCGTTCGGCTCGCATGTTGAGACAGACTTTCCGGCACGGAAGACGTTGTTTTAACCTCGTGACCGAGCTCTTGTTCCATTCCAACATAGTCATACGCGAATTCGCCCATCTCTGCTTCGTCGATGCCTAGGATCTCTGTATCTTCCGAAACACGCAGCGTAAGACCTGGTATATAGTGCATGACCCACAGGATCAGAGTCTAGAGTCGAGTGAGCTCAACATGAAGTTAGGAGATAAGAGAAGCTTACGGTCATAACGAAGGTGTAAGAAACGCCAGCAACGGAGTCGGCGAGCTGATAGGCAAGCTGTATGTAGTGGTGGTCGATCCAACCACCAGCAATGACGGTAGTCCCATCAAATTTGGCGATACTGGCTTGCGCGAAGAAGGCGGTGAGAATGTTCCCGACGATGCCGCCGATTCCATGAGTGGCGAAGACCTGGAGCGATCGAAGGCGTCAACAGGCGTCTAGAATGAGTCTACTCAGAAGAACTTACATCAAGGACATCGTCGTACTCTGCAAGGAATTTGAGTTTGGTAGCAAAATTACACACAGTCCCGCCCACAATTCCGAAGGCCACTGCAGCAGCTGTATGGAGGTGAGCACATGCACAACGCCTTACTTGTGATGCAAGAATTACTCACGAGCTCCAACCCAACCTGCGGCCGGTGTAATGGCGACGAGCCCAGTGACGGCGCCTGAACAAAATCCGACAACACTCCATTTTTTCTCAAGGCGATAGTCCTAGTAGTGACATATTGTCAGGCGATGAAGAGAGTCAAGTAAAATTAGCTCACCCATAACATCCATGTCAGGGCACCAACACTTGCAGCCAGATTGGTCACGATGCACGCTGAGGCTGCTCTAAGGTTCGCAGAGAGAGCAGAACCACCGTTGAAGCCAAACCACCCGAACCAAAGGAACGCAGTGCCGAGGACGACGAAAGTAGAGTTCTGCGGCTTGTATGCGAGGCGGGCGGTACCATATCCACGACGTTTGCCTAGGAAAATGGAAATGGCGAGCGCAGCGGTGCCCGAAGAGATGTGGATAGGTGTGCCCCCAGAAAAGTCGAGGCCACCCAAGACGTACGACCACCCCTTGCTATTCCATGTCCAGTAAACAAGCGGGTCGTAGACGACGGTAGCCCATACAAAGACAAAGACCATGAGTGGCCCGAGTCTGCCGCGTTCGGCGATGGCACCAATGGCAAGTGCGGGTCTGTCTTGACGATTGAGAAGAGCTAGGTATGTTGAACGAGGAATGACTTACGTTATCGCTGCAAATACACACTGATAGATGCAGAAAACGATGGCCGGAATGCGTGCACTCCCCATCGACGGATCCCCAAGAACTCCCTTGAGAGCAAAGAATTCTGGCCGGATTGATGAGGATGGACTGAGGGATGTGGGGAACTGTTATCGACTTACTTAGATTTCCGATATACGCGTTTCCTGTATCGCTAAAGCAAAGGGAGTATCCCCAGAAGAACCACTGCACATTGAACGTCAGTCTAGCTAATTTATCTGTCACAAGCTGCACTAACCTGGAACGAAACCACGCCTACGGACATCATGCTGATCCAGATCATGGACAAGGCGTTTTTTCTTCGTAAAAGACCAGAATAGAAGAAACCAACACCGGGGATCATTAGCCAGACAAGGGCTGAGGAAGCAAGAACCCAAGCTATGTCGCCGAGATTGTAAACGGTGGCGACTCCAGCTTCGTCGGTGTGGATCATGTCCAATGCTGAGGATAGATATCAGAATATGCAGCCTCTCGGAAGAATGTCAGCTCACAAGACTCGTTGTAGGTGACATTGACCATTCTGAGGATGTAAGACCGGAGTGATCCTTGTAACATAACGTCGAGGCAAACATAACTTTTATATCGCGAATTCCTGAGATCTATGCCACTTTATCATCCAATCGTAGGCGTCCATTCGTCCATAGATGTGTGTCTTGACTTCAAAATACAAATTGACGCGCCATTGACAGTCTACTCCGCCAGAAAACGTTTTCCGTGGCCTTGGCGTCCTCAATCCACTAACGCCTCCGCAGAACGGATGACAGGACTCGTCGTAACTCGTGTTCGGGGACAGGCCGACACATCAAAAAAGTGCTACTGAGTGTCAGATAAGAGACGCGTTGCGATGTATAGTTCGCTGGTCCTTATCGCTGCTTCGTCGAGCCCGTAGTAATCAGCAGCCGAGAGTCTTGCCATCATCGACGCCGCTCTGAAATCCGGGGAGGAGCCGTAGAAGGCTTAGGCTGAAGCGCGTAGGAGAAGATAAGCAAAATAGGTGTATATCCGGCTTTTTTGACGATCTTACAATGCTGTGTGTGAGTCTGAGCTTGTCTGAGCACAGTTGTCTGTGCAAATTGAAAACTTGTTCAATGTTACATAACATTGAACAAAGTGCATGTTCACCGCCACCGTGTGAATTCAACCTTTTCTCTTTCTCACGACCTCTAATCTTCCTTCAAAGAGACTGGCACCACAGCCTTCCCGTTAGATCGTACCTACGACTAGAGCTGACAAGGGCCTAGCAATGATACAGGATACGTAATGCTGTGTTTACTGAGGTGTAGAAGATACCTATTTGGTCTTGTTACAGCCAGCGACCCGGCCACTTGTGGCGAACTTGCTTCCCATATCTGGAACCCATGTAAGGCGGCATCACCGGCGCTCAGAGCCCGCTACTCCCAGCTTCCCAACTTCTCTTTATCACAGTGAAAATCGAACTTGTGGCCGTCGTGCATTGATGATCGACAATTTACTGGACTATGTGTCGTACCTACTACCCTGAATAACTTAAACTTCATGATACAGCCCTTTTATTGGACGCGTCTCTGTTTTCGCTCCAAGTGTCACCTTGTCCCAGGGGGACTTCCACAAACCGGCAACAAATCGGACGATAACTTACACACATCACAGCGCCCGTCTAATCTTGTTACTGGAATCACTGGTCTAGGACTTTCACAAACTGGACGATGACTTACACACATCACAGCGCCCGTCTCATCTTGTTACTGGAATCACTGGTCGGAGCTAATAAGCGCTTAGTAGGACTTTCACAAACTGGACGATAATTTACACATCACAGCACCCGTCTAATCTTGTTACTGGAATCACTGGGCAGAGCTAATAAGCGCTTAGTATGACTTTCACAAACTGGACGATAACTCTGAACCACGCACCACAGCGCCCGCCCACTGCGGAATTGCTGGACAGCCTTCCAATAAGCGCGTACTAGGCCTTCCAATAAGCGCTTACTAGGCCATATAATTGCTTCTGACATGCCAAGCCGTGTTGCAATCGTATGTTCATTCCCAGCGCTCAGATCCACCACCTCCACGCTCCGCGTGTACTTTGCCGGCAGGTCGGCACCAGTTATATATATGTGGTCCGCCCTTATCTCGTCTGATACCGATTGTCGCAGCTGACTGGGCTGTATATTGTGCTGACTTAGTGCATACCGTCAATCATGAGAATGTATTGTGGGTAGTCTAAACAGTGCTCGAAGTTTGAACGAACATCTGAGGTACATGACACTGTTGCAAAAAGAAAATGTTGTGCCTTGCTGAGGATCAAAGGTCTGTGTCGCTCCTTTTTTGTTGCTTCGATACCACTTACAGTATTCTAATATCAACATCTATCGAAGGTGCTTCCAAGCGCTGATGTACACTGAGCCGTCGCCGCCCGTACTACATTCCACTTGATCCGATTGTGTCTATATAACCAACGGCCAACTGCTCGAGACCTTCTGACAGCTCTGCATCCATTCAAAGCCTGCTTGTACTTCGCTCTGCTTCATCGCTCTGATCTACCATGACAGATGATGAACGAACGGCCACATCTGACCTGGGTAAGATGATACTGGAGGTTGTGTTGCAAAGGATCCCATTGTATCTCCTGTACGGTAAGAATTTGGTTAAAACCTTATTGTCTTGATGGCCTGACCTTCCTATTTAGGGATTTTTGCGCCACTATCGGTGATTTCCTTATCGTTTCTTGCTACTAAGCGGTGGGTTCAATACCAGCTTGTATTTATCTACTCAAAAGTGATTTTCAGACGCAAGGGGCGGTCCTACCTCTCCTGGGCGACTGTTGGATTTCCGGCCATTGCTTTTGTTGGATTGACAATTTTTGTGGCCTTGGAAACGTGGGACACGCTTCAAATATTTGACCAATTTGATACTCAGTCTCTCCCACGCATTGCGCTGGCTGGCGATAACATGTTTATGGAGATGTGCTTCTGGGCGAATCTTTTTCCTGTGAGCATTTGCATCGCAGGAAACGCACGGTGATTAACCCTCATTTAGATAGCCTTGAACGACACAGTTATTATATGGAGAGCATGGTTAATCCGCGGTCGGGATCGTTGGGCATTGTATCTTTCGATTGCACTATGCATAGCCTCTCTAGGTATGATGCATTACACATCGACTCAAGCACTTCACATATTGCTTGTGTTTAGGAATCACCCTTGCTTTTCTTGTACTTATATCCGCTGTTTCGCCATTTGAGGACATTGACTCGGACAATACCGTCCCGGGCCGTGATCTTGTAGCTTTCAGTTTCCTGCTCCCTTCCTCTTTAATTCTGTTCCTCGCGACAAATGTGGTTGCTACATCTTTCATTGGACGTGTTCTGTGGTATGACTCATGACATTCCCACTCATTTGAAATGATATGCTGATTCAGCTTGAACAGGGATAGCCTGACAATTGTCAGAAGGATGGGAAGGCAGCGCCACCAATTTACAGTATGGCATACCTTGGTACTTCTACTCGAATCCGGAGCTCTTTATGGCTTGATACAGGTGTGTCCCAACTAGGACAACACAACAGTCAATGAACCTACTTTACAGATCTCCTTTATTATCGTTTACTTTGTTGAACCCCAGGCTCCGGATCTTCAGGTTTTCGTTGGCGTCCTATTAAACATATACTTTTCTGTCTCGGTGAGCGACATGTTGTTCTGACTTAATCATTAAACCAATTTTCAGCTTCTCTATCCAATTATAATAATTAGCCTCGTTAGGGGGCCATTCTCAGTCGCTCGTGTGCAAGCATCCGCCACAGAACTCCAGAAACTCTCAAACGAAGCTTAGTGTACCTTTTAACAAAGAATGTAGTTCTATTGAAATGAAATTAGAGAGGAGCAACATTTTCTGTACAAGACACCCACATGCGAATGACGAGATAGGCTTTCGGAGTCATAGTCCATGCCACAAGCTAGTGCATCGATATTGAAGTCCCAGGATACAACCACTGACCGACCGCCGCCCACAAAACAGCCATGTCACGCGCGCAAGAGATGGGCCTGAAGTTGGCCTGAAGTCGAAAGATTCATTGTGTTCTCCTTTAAGACAGGCAATCTCTTCGAAGTTCGAAGTCAGGATCTGAGGACCTTGGGGTAAATCCTATCTACCGAAAACTCTGAAAACTCAGGCTCGCCGTCGTCGAGAGTTAAATGTTAGAGCAGGAATGTCATGGTTGTAAAGCATGTTAGACGTATGGGCCCTCGTCTCGAAAAACACTACCATAGAGCATTAGGAAGAGAAGAAGGCCTAGTCGATCTTGCGTGGGTATACATTCAAACATTCTATGTGGGCCGTCTACGGATACTAATGGCCGGCGCGAGATGAAACTTGTTGGGAAGGCACCTAAATCCCATGTACTGGTTAAGGACATGGTTGTGGGTGATCAAGAAGCGCCCTCCTGGAACGAGGAAAAGTTCCATAAACGGTTGAGATTCGGGCGTGATATCCCTGAGAATGGGCATAGAAAAGGGCGGAGCCTTCCAGTCATCATCCGAATCTAAATTTAATTCGGGAAAACGATACGGAGCCAAGGAAGTTGCGTGTTCTAGTGCGTTAGCTGACATCTCCATCGGAAAAGTAAGTAAGAAAAAGCAACTGTCATGGCAAACTTGACGAAGAGCGTTAATCCAGACGCTTCGCTCGTTTATGGCAGCAACCAGGCATTTGCATGTCTGCGAGGGAGAGCAGCCATTGCAAGTGAGTTTGTGTCGTCGTTCGCGCGAAGTACTCTGCCTACAATGCGAACGGCAAGTATATCTGGAGGTAAGATGTAGAAAGTATATGAGCCAGAGTTTCGACTCATTGTGTCCAGGGGAAGTAGACTTCAGAAAAACGAAATGGCAACCAGTGGTTGTCAACTTGGTGTTAATTAGATGTAGACAGGGTGTAGGCAAGTCTCGAGATAGAAATTTTAGGAGACCAGGGGTGGTGTGGTCAAGGGGAAAGATATGTACTTCTGAAATTTCAATTAATGCCTCCCCACCAACATCATCGTCATGTTCTCAAGCTGAACCCGTAGCGGGCATCCCGTCTCGCTCGCACCAGAGCGACTCCACTTGCTTTCCCCTAATCTAGAACTCTGACCTGGAAAAACAAAATGCTGGGAGCTGTAGTTTCCCCAGAAGGCAGAGGGATGTATGATACCGCATAAATATCCCAATCCACCAGCCCGCGTAGGGAGACGATATTAATTATGTCGTCGTTACTAGTACTATTTCGTATCTTACTATTATTAGTATTACTTGGAACTGTCGATGGTATTCGTACTCATCGCTGGGAAGACGTGAACGAGTTCTCAACCCTACTACCAGGGTGCGCGATTCAACAAGTATTCTGCAGGTTATAATTATAAGCATGTGAAGCATCGAACTCGTTCTTGATGAGTTACTCACTAGTACATCCCCTCCTCTCCTCATATCAGGAGAACTTCAAAACGAAGGCCATAACAAGGTATTACGCCACAAACGAACGAACTCTCCACAAAAAAAGTAAACTAGCCAACTAATAACCAGACGACATATGTACGATAGAGTATTTTATGCGAAAACGTGAGGGGGAATTTTATGTTTACGGTGCGAGCACGCGTAAGTATCGATAGCTATAGCTAGTACGTAAGTAAGTAAAGCCAAAAAGAGCCGCGAAGTGCGAATTATAATGAGAATTGGTATCCTGGGCCTCCCACAAATCAGACCCTCGCTTACTTAGCTCTCCCCAGCCCCAGCTCCAGACGCAGCTCCACCCCCGCCAGTCCCGCTGCCTACGCTCCCCCCACCACTCCCCCCGTTCCCATGGCCGCCTCTAAAATGCCCCCCACCGCGCGTGAGCCCCGCCGCCGCGAATCCCCTCGCAGCATACGCGCCTCCCCCCCTCCCGCGGCCCCTAACACTCCCCGTGCCCCTTCCCCCAGACCCCCCAGGATGCTGATGCTCATTCCTCGCCTCCCGATCCGTAGCCTGTTTCACCTCGATCGGCGTCTGCGTCTGGCCCTCCCCGGTCCCCGTCCCGATCTCCCTAGCGCACCCCGCGAGCCCCCGCCGCATACTCTCCTCGTCCAAGAACTCGACGTAACACACCCGCGGGCGCCCGGGGTACGCCACGGGTAGGTGTACGCGCTGTACTTCCTTCTCCAGCTCCCCGAAGAGCGCCTTGATTTCTTTTTCGCCGACGCCGGAGCTGGCGGAGGGCGGGATGCGGATGAAGATCGTCCAGGGGTTGCGCTGCTTTTTCGTGGGGGTCCCGATGGGGGACTTGGGCCCGCCACCGCCCTCGGAGAAGGAGGCGGAGGCGCTCTCGGGGAGCGTGGGGGTGCCTGTGCTCTGTGGGGTGCCCCCTGTCGCTGTGGGTGCCTTGTCGCCGGCCTTGGAGGTGGGCGTATCGCCCTTCGCAGACTCTGTGCGCTCCTTCTCCTTCCTTTCCTTCTTCTCTTTCTTCTTCGCCTTCTCACGCTCGGCTTTTTCCTTTTCCTTCTCCGCCTTCTCGGCGGTGGTAGACGTGGGGCTCGTCGTGTTGGTGGTAGTGTTGGTGGCATCGACCTGGACCTGAGGTGCGGGTGTAGGCGCCTTCGTGGGGGCGTTGGAGGTGGAGTTGTTGAGGTTCGCGGTGAGGGATGTGGATGCGGGTGGGAGGGCGGCGTTTGAGGTGGTGGGGGTCTGCACGGAGCCGCCAGCGCCGGTGGCAGAGCGCCGGTAGGCGTAGTTGAAGCCTGCAGGGGGGTGTTAGCGGATCCGGTACGGAGAAGATGGTTTAGGCAAGAAAGCGACACAAAGGACACGGGGGTCGCATGAACCGGAGGAAAGCAAAACGATGAAAGATTCAAGGAACGCAAGGAAGACGAGAAATGTGAAAGAAGCACAAAACACAACAAGTCCATGACACGAGAGACGAAGAAACGTGAAAAAAGACATGGAGCGCAAAAGCCTCTCGAACGCAAAAAGAAAAGAAGGATGTAACATAGAACAAAAGTGCATGAAAAAGTCGAAAGAATCGCAGGAACCCAAGAACGTGCAAATACCGGAAGCCAGCAACGAAGGGGCGAAAGCGTCGGAAGAAAAACAGTACGAAAAAAGTCCAAAGCAAGCAGGAGGGGCGGGGAACGCATAAACGAAGCACAAGGAAACAGTCTGCACTCACCCTGACTCTTCAACTCGGCACTAACCCTCCCCTCCCTAACCTCCATGACCAAACTTCCATAGGCAGCATCACACAAATTCCAATTCCAGCAATTCTTCCACGCCGGCTCTTCCAGCGCTCCCCCCTGTGTCTGGCCCGCTTGGCCATCCTCCGGCACGCGTTCAGCGACACTGAGTGCCTTGTCCATCAAGACGCGCTGTCCGGCGTCCATGACGGCTTCGACTTGAGGTCGGACGGCGTCCCATACCTGGAAAAAGGCGGTTTTGCCGGCGAGGAGTTTTTCGCGGAAGCCGGCGTGGGAGGCTTGGGTGCTGAATTCGTTCCAGGAGCTTGCGTAGCGGAAGTGTAACCCGGCGCTGATGGTGAGGTCGGCTTTGGTGGCGAGTGCGAGTTGGGCTATGAGCCCCTCGCGGCCGGGGGATGCGTGGGTTATGAGGACACGCGTCTCGGTCGGATCGAAGACGCGTTGGGCAGTGTCGAGGAGCTCGCCGATTTGGAGAGCCGTGGTCCACATTGTTCCGTGTCCACCGGCGAGTGTTGCTCTTCCCTCTCCACAATCGAACAGCTTATGCCCGACCAGCGCCCCGCCCAGGCCTAAGAGTCTAAGCTTGACACCGCCGACATCCAGTACCCTCGTACACGCCTCATCGAGGACATGGAGATTCTCGATATTGTAAGTGCCTAAGCGGAAAGCCTCGAGAACGCGCACGTCCTCGCACGCGCCCCAGACTGTGTATACTGGTACGTTGAGCTTGAGGGTGCCGGAGAGGAGTAAGGGGAACTCGGAGAGGAGGGAGATGGACATTGTGGAGCGGATGAAGGAGGGGGGGTTGGAGGGGGCTAGGAGGTGGGTGCGTTGGGTTGTGGGGATGAGGGGAGAGTATTGGGTTAGGTGACGGAGGGTGCGGTCGGAGATCGTTGTTCCTTCGAGGGAGGATGCCTCTGGGTGGTATGTATCATGTCAAGGTTTTTGTAGGATAGCAGACGGTGAAAGATCACGCACCGAAAAAGCCAAAGTCGCCAGTGTGGATGATGGCTTGCGCCCCAGCCTCACGCGCGAGGTCGTTGAGAGCAGAGAGGCGGCCACGGATGTCAGCGATGCATAGGATACGGCCATGTGCGGTGTCTAGAACAGTGGTCTGTGTGTTGACAGTGCGGGGTAGAGGTGATACGGGAGGCCGAGTGGAGGCGGACGCGGGTCGCGAAGCCATTGTTGAGTAAAATGGTCGTGGGTTGTGAAAGAAATAGTTGTGACAACAAGTTCAACGTGGATCGGGAATTGCCGAACATCGCCTATGTACCTTTCAAGTTAGTCCAGCAGCGAGGAGTCCTGCATGCCAGCCCCGCTCACCAATCCTGCTGGTAGCAGTGGTCATTCCAATATACCGCAGCCCTACGTTGCACTCGAGGATCCAGTGCTAGCATCCGAGCTTTCACTTCCTGACGACTCGTGCATCGTATACGCCCGCTTCTCGCCCTCTTCTATCTCCACTACCTCTGCTCCAACTACATTGGACTCATTCCGCCTTACCCTCCTACGCAAAAATGGTTCAAAACCGCTGCTAGAATCAATACTACCCAGCGTACACATCGGCACGAGCTCATTCATCTACGTCTTTCTTATCGCCTCCCTCTCTTCTCTCCCAGAGTCACTCTCCGTCCTATCATCCCTGACACACGACGGGCTCACACGTAAGCACCTTTCCCCTTCCCCCCCACTCCCCATCGTATCCGCACAAAACCCATACTAACCCTAACCCCAGTATCCACCGCCCCGACACACCTTCTGCTCACCCGCACCGCGCTCTATCCCTGCTCCTGCCCGTGCTCCTTCTTACCCGCACCGTGCCCCGTGTGCCCCATCACCACCTCTACATCCATACCAAGCACACAACTCCCACGGAGACCGCTAAGGGAGCCTTATGCTCATTTTCTAGCTGCGGTCCGGAATCGCGTTATCGATGATGTTGTCAGGGGGGAGAGGAGGGCTACGCGTCTTGGCGGAGGCTTTGTCCTTTCTCAGCCGAGGAGTAAGAATGAGTGGGGAGTAGAGTGGGCGTGGGGGGTTCAGTCGAGGTGCGTTTTATCTTCCCTTACGCCACAGCTCTAATTCTAATTTAAATTTTTATCAAGGCCGATGCTATACACCCACCTCCAAATACACCTCACTTTCTCCCCAACCCCCCGACTACTAATACACCCTCTTCCCACGCCCACGTCCCTTCGTCCCCTCGCGCCCTTTCTCCCCCTCCCTCCAGGAACACCACTGACCCTCCTGCCCTTCAGCACCCCTGCATTCCTCCTCCACCCCTACGTAGGCCCAACATCCTCGCTTTCTCTCCAATTCAAGTCGTCCCTGGAAGGCATGGGATGCCCCGAGCCGGGGAAGGAGTTCGTGCTGGTTTATATACAAGTAGAACATTCGCAAGGGGAGGGGAGAGCATTGGTCGTACTTTGGCCCGCTAGTCTGTGCTGTACCTCCCCCCGTGCGCCCTTGGGAGCACTCCCGATGTTACCGGCGCCGTTACAGCCGAGTCCGCACCTCCTACCTCCCTCCCTTGCTTCCGACTCCGGGCCACCCCCTTCCGCCTCTGTATCCCTGCCCCAGAACCCACAGACCCCGCACGCACCACAAACCCTCGCTCCGCCCTACCCAACACAAACGCCATACGCACCACCGCCCCCGCCGTCCCCACACGCCCCGATCCCGACGCTTCACCGCCTCCTCACCTCGTCACACCACACCATACAAACAAACACAATACGCAGCGCCGCGACGGAGGTGGGCGCATACGTCGATGCCGTCGCCCGTGAGCGAGAACGCGAACGCGAGAGGCTACGCAAGGAACGCGAGTCTGGGGTCAAAGCACAGACAGCACAGGTGACGCCGCTCCTCACTACGCCGCTCACACAACCGCCTCCCGTGGTACCACCGCCTGTGCAGGTCCAGGCCCAACCTGTACAGAACCAAATCCAGAACTTTTACCCCTCGCCGCCGCAATCAAACCTCACCCCACAAGCACAGGGGATGATGTCGCCCCCCGCCGTACCCTCCTCCGTACCGCCTCCGCCGCCGCCGCTCCCTATCAATACACCTGCACCGATACCTATAACACCAGTGCAACCCCACCAAGACGACGTACCACCACCCGAACCTCAACCCCAACCGCCTGTACCCCCGCAGCCGCAAGTTCAGCAGGCACAGCAGTACGACGCGTGGGGCGCCCATGCGGGGATGGACATGGATATGGGGTTCGGCATGGATATGAACATGGATCTCGATTTTAATATGGATATGAATATGAACATCGGTGCCGGGATGGATTTTAATCTGGGGTTCAACCAGCCCAATGCGCATGATAGCCCGTCCTACGCGCGCGCACCCACAGGCGGGAACGGGGCCTCCTCCTCCTCGCATGCCGCGATGGATTTCGACGAGGCGTTCACAGACGACGATTTTAGCTTCTTTGATAGACCCACGCCCTCTGTGCTCCCCCTTGGCTCGCTACCCACCCCTTTGAGCTCGACACTACCGGCACACGCACTGCCGACGCCGGGAACGCTCCCAACGCCCACGCCGGGTCCGCTCCCGCCTACGCCTGCACTCGCACCGTCCTCGCCGCATGGCGCGTCGCCTAGGACCCCGGCGGGGCCGGCGACGCCACGCTTGGTGCTGGTTCCGGAGGTTGTTGTTAGGGGAGCTGGGGCAGGAGGGGGAGAGTGGGACCCCATACCGTTTGCGGAGGTGCATAGGGAGATGGATGGGAAGTATCTGGGGGCGGGGGGGAAGTTTGCTTTTTCGCCTGTGTTTGAGGAGGAGGAGGAGGAGGGGAAGGGGTCGGAGGATGGGAAGGGGGGGTGGGGGAGGAGTTATAAGGCTGCTACGGACCCCCGTGTGGGGGTTGTGAGGAAACTCGCGGGTGTGAAGCGCAAACTCACGTCGCAACCCCAGGGAAGGGCGAGGAAGCATAGTATGAGTTGGAGCTGGATGGACGATTGGGCGCCTGAAACGCCGTCGGGTGGTACGGAGTCCTCGTTGGGGTCGCCGATGTACGAGTCCCCGGACGCTACCACCTCTTCCGAAGAGGAGGAAGAGGAGGAGGAAGACTCCCCGATGCCCTCGAGGATACACACGCCGCCGCCGCCGCACCTCCCCCCCGGCCCCTCCCTCCTCTCCACGCACTTTGCACATAGCGCGCTCCTGCCCCTCGCCTCGCCGTCGTCCTTGTTCACCTCGTCCCCTGCCCCTGCGAACTTGAACTTGAACGCAAACGTGAACCCGCACGCGCAGATCCAGACGGCGCCGACGCCCGTGTCGCCCGCGGCGGAGCTGGTGTGTGCGAGGGGGAGGGAGGCGGTGGAGGTGCTGGGCATGGTGTGTAGGGAGGCGGTGGAGAATGGGGTGTGGGGGGGTGTTTGGAGGGGGTGTGGGGTTTTTGAGGCTGGGGTGGATTCAGGCGGGAGTGGGGTGTTGGGTGGGGGGCAGAGAGGGCCAGGAGAGGGAGGGGCAGGGGAGGTGTGGCTTGCGGATGTGCTGGTTGTAAAGAGGATGATGGGCAGTGTGAGGGGGTTGAGGGGGGCGCTGGTGTTGGGGGATGTGCTGCATTCTTGCGATGGGGAGGAGGTGAAGGAGAATGGAGGGAAGCTGAGACTTCTACCGGCCCCGCATCTATCCCTGAGCAAGTCCTCGTCCATACTGCATGTCCTCCCGACTGCGTTGCGCTTTTGGGAAAAGTTGGGCCTTGGGCCGCGCGGAGGACCGAAGGATGGGCTCGTGTTTGTGCTTTTTGAGGAGCAGGCAGTGCCTCAGGGACATGCGCAAGGACAAGGAGAGAGCAGGGGGGACATGGTGCAGGCGTGGTTGGCGGATGTGATGGTGCAGTATGAGGTGAGCTTGCCTTTGGTTTTTATGGTGCGTGGAAGGCTGATGAGGGCAATGAATCTTAGGGACGACATTTGGGGAAGCTGACGCCTGGGAAAAGTATGGCGTGTGTGAGGGATGGGCTCGTCCCGCTGAGGTTCGATTCGTCGTTCCGCAAGACATTAGGTGAGTACCCCATCCTTCAGAGTTTGCATTTACATGATTTTAACGAGCCCCCAGCATCCCTCATAGCCTCCCTCCCCTGCCCCCCCTCCCACCTCATCTTCTTCGTCGTCACACCCCTCGGCACATTAACGCTCTCCTCCCCAACACTCCGACACATATTCTCCGCCCTCTCAAAAGCCCGCACCGCATACTCCAAAGCCCAACTCCACTTCCACCTCGTCCCCGAATCGCTCGTGCTCTCCCCATCTCTCTCCGTATCTCCCATCCCCTCCTCGGGATCCCCCGCACACGAGTTCGTACTGGGCCTGTACGACCGCCTCCAGGTCCCCGTGGACCGCACCATGGCTCGGAGGTTTTTCGAGAACGGCGAACGCGTCAGGAGGTACTTCCAGGAACCGGCGTTCACGCTCGCGAGGGTGGGGCCTGGGAAGGCGAAGTTTGTTAGGGCTGCAAAGGCAGCGTTGGATGTGCTGGATAGGGGCACGATGGTGCAGGTGGGATATGCGATGAGTAGGTGTGGGAGGTGGGTGCTTGCGGCGTGTGTGGATGAGCGGGGGGAGGCACATGAGTTGGGGGTTTGGGGGGCGCTTGGAGGTGGGGAGGAGGAGGTCCAAGGGGATGAGGAGGGGGGGGGAGGGGGAGAGGGGGATGAGAATGGGGAGGGGGAGGAGCAAGGGGAGACGAGAGTTGTGAGGAAGGTGTGGGAGTTTGCGATGCAGTTTATGAAAAAGGCGAATGTGGAGTGGAGGGTTGTGTTTTCGAAACTGGGGCCGGTAGGCGAGGCGGAGCTTGATGGTGTGTGGTCTCTTTTTTTTTTGTCTTGTGAGGTGACTTATGTGTCTTTACTTTTAGCCTGGACGAGTTGGATCGACGCCAACTCCCGTGGTCTGCGTATAGCGAGCTTCACGCTACTCTCCGTCGAACCAGATGCGCCCTGGACCTTCTGCTCGACGCGCCCCCAGCATTCCAGGTCCCCAACACCCAAGTCCCCCCATCTCAAAGCCCACACCACCACTAGAACCTCATCGAATGCCAAAGGACCCCAAAATATCTTCACAGACGTATCCACCACCACCTTCGTAACGCCCCCCTATACCTCCCTGCCCCAGTCCTATCCGCCCACCTTTGCTGACCTCGGCCTATCTCTCTCCCACATCCCCGAAGCCGACCAGCACCACCACACGCTCTCCCTCCCGCACCTGCTCCCCCTGCTCCCCCGTTCTACCACCACCCTCGTCTCCGTCCCCAACACGCCCTCCCCCACTGCCATATCAATGCTCCACCTCCACCTCCTGCACACTGTCCGCCCGCCTGGCGCGACGGCCCCGCTGGAAGACGATTCGACACTCCACACTGCCATCACACAGAATTTTCATGAGTTGGCCGTCCTTGCACGCGCCCGATGGCGCCTAGATGTCAACCCTGTGCTGCCTTTCCACCTTGCTGCCGTGGAGGCGATGCGCATCGCGCTTGGGCGCGACCAGTATGGGATCGACGCGGCTGACACTGCGTAATACCCTACTTTTCTCCCTTCTGTCGTTCCTTTTTTCTCTCGACTTACTCACTCCATTGGGCACGTTTCCTTCATACCTCCGTGTAACTAACTATAATCAGCTGTACATAATCTGCATTGTTTTTCTTTATCCGCTTTCTACTCTTGCTTGCGCTCTACATATACGCCCGTCGCGGGCTTTTATTCCACGTTACCTTTGGGATCATCAATGCTTTACTTATGACACGCTTTGCGCAACTGTTGTATTGTACTCTTGCATATTCACTTGAATCAATCGTTTGCAACTTGTGGAGGGCACCTGGCAGTCCGAGCCGAGTTCCTCGAAGACTGCAATAAGTCACTTTTCTTCAAAGTGGCGAAGAACCGATCGCCACCATTCAAGGGTCAGGGACTAGTGACCGTCATGTTCACTCATATGCATGCTTTCGTGTAGAGTTTTCCTCATGGCGTAGATACTCTGTATAAAACCTTTATTAACTATCTGAACTAAGGGGGAGAGGGGTAAGAAAAGGTTGGGAGGGGCGGTCCTTCAAGCCTCAGGGGTGATGGATTCAGCGGCACTTATACCATATCTTTTAGGACATTCATCTCGAAGCGTTGTTGATAAGTTGCAGCTCGTCTAGATATAGCCAGCAGAACCCTTCACATGTCTCAAATAATAAAACTTATAGTTATTTCACATAGTTTCAATTTCTTCGATGTAGGCTCGCCGTTGAGCTGAATTGATCCCTGGAACATGGGAACCACACACAACCTCTGCCTTCTGTGGATTCTACCACTCCCATCGTTTTCTTTTGCTTCAATACGATGTGAAGCTGGGAGGCCACCGCTATCTCTCGAATAAAATGTAGAACGATAGGAAATGGTTCAGGCTTTTGATTGGGGACTGAAACTGAAATGAGGTGTCGCGCAGGCCCGTCTCGAGTAGTATGTAACATGGTCCGTGTGTAAAATGCTGCACCTCTGAGGAGTATAGCATGTGTGCATAAGTGCTGTCAGAACGTTTCTCAACGGAAAATTGGCAAATGGTTGATTTTGGGATAAAATTATATATTGAAAGGGATGCGCCACTTGTCGACATTTATCAGTCGCATTCGGAGCCATTCGCACGATATGTCAGCGCCTCGGACGATTAGTAAAAAGGCGAGAGGGCGGCCTACTCAAGAGACAACATAAACCGAAAGTGAGACGTACTGGGCTTGTGGCTGACAATTTGACACCGCAGAATGAACAAAAGTCAAAATTCGACCAGCAAACATGCAAGTGCACCACATCCTGTCAACGGGAATGGCAGAGTCTGGGAATGGCACGGGGGTAAATCCCGTTCGTACGGAGCACGCGCACAGGACTTTGTACGTCCAAACCATGACGCCCTATGGTCACGCTGGCCCCAGAGGGAGGGTGTTGGGGAATGATGGAACCAGTAAGCCGCCCTCCTGGGCTAGTGCGGTGCTAGTGCCAGACCAAGATCTGGCGCTTGTGATGTACATCCCGGGGGTTTCGAGTCCTGGACCTAAGACCAACCCAATCTCCTCTGCCTTCTGTGGATTCTGACATTCCCATTGGTTTTTTTTTGAGGCTGGAGTTTTAGATTCGGGAGCTGGAGCCCTATACAAAAGTCGGCAGGAAGGGAAGTTTAAGAAACGGCTTAAGCCTAGAGCAATTGCCAGAGGAACTATGACTCCGCCTCGTTGGATATCTGTGACCATGATCGCGAACAAAACGAGCAAAACCCGATGGCAGGCGAAAACAACTTGAAACGGCGTTGTTCAACGATCATGGTGACCGCACACATTGTGTCATCTAAGCACAGGTCACCACAGAGGCCAATATAAGTCTCTCGTTCTTGCCAATTGGAGGCATTTCAAGAATGCCCGCTACTCTGTAGTGGGTTTTTTAGTCGACCGTGTCACTTTCTTCCTTACAGCTGTTTGCAAATCGATAGACCCGTTTTCGTTTTCCACTGCTCAGGAACCGTGTTTATAACAAACAACCTAAAGAGGTAAGGTGACGACGGGGCCGAGAGCGGGTATGCGGCTTCAGCTTCTCAAGGTCGCCTTGCGGCAGTTATTGGGAAGTATCATTATGTGTATTTACAAATGTGGTACTTTGGTTGTAGATAGGTGCAGCCTGAGAAGGATCAAGGTCGTTGTTGAACATGGCCACAGTGAAGACTATGCTGTCACCTTACCCCTTTAGGTTGTTTGTATAAACACGGTTCCTGAGCATTGGAAAATGAAAACGGGTCTATCGATTTGCAAACAGCTGTAATCCCCGAGAACTTGATGGCGCACGTGTTCACGTGATATGTGTCCTTTTGACACGTATGACATTAGTTATCGAAATTTATTCGCGTTCCTGATTGGAGATGCCAGTTCCCAGTTTCGAGGTCCGAGGTCCGAGTTTTAAGTTATCCCTCATCCAAAATAGGCAATTCATGTAAATAATTAAATTATGTAATGCATCAAACACGTCCATTTTGCGCCCGTCGCGTCGCGCTCATTACGCGTAATAATACTAAGCACTTCCTCGTTATCTGTGTTGAATGTAGTCATATTGGGAAAATTTTGCTGAGACTCTCTTGAAGGCAGTGAGGTATCAAGAAAGGCTTGCACAGCTCCTTCTGCAATATAATATTGTCTGTAATTAGCTGAATTTTGAAGCTGCTATAGACCTAGGTGAACCAATTGTTAATTTCCTCAAGCTCTTATAGTAGGCTAGGCATGTGCTGAGCTGAAAATCATACTTTTTCATGACCAAACTATACAACATATCAATATGTATCTTCTCAGATGCCCATGGACTCAATAAAATATAGAGTAAATGAATCATTACAAGCCTCAGTCAAGGAGTTGGTAAGGTATCACATTTTCCCATCCTTTGTGATGAAAATGTCGAAGGACTCCAAAGAGGTTCTGACTCACCATGAGATACATCAGGAAAACTTTGAGTTCATGATATGCCAAGATTAGATTATCGTGACAGACCATCATTTGGGGTCGAGATATGACAGGATCAATATGGTGGGGGGTAGATATGCCCTTCTCCTAATCGTCCGTACTGATGGGTAGATGTTCCAGGACGTTAGGCTGTTGCACTTCGTATATCCTCTCGCAATTGAGGTGGATCGAAGGTCTGCCACCGTATTAATTGCCACAATTTACACCGGTCATTCTTTCAGATGATGTGTGGATGCTCCTTTCTCATGCTCGTCATTCTGATGTGTAGATGTTCGATGAAGCCAGACGGCTGCACTCTGTATATCTTTTCGTCATTGAGGTGGATTGCAGGTCTTCCGCTGTATTGATTGCCATAAATTATACCAGCCATTCTTTCAGATGTTCCTTTCTCATGCTCGTCCATACTGATGTGCAGATGTTCGATGAAGCCAGTCAGCTGCACTCCGTATATCCTCTCGTCATGGAGGTGGATTGCAAGTCTGTCACTGATGAACCTGAAGCCGTAGTACATACTAGTGGAAGGATTCACTGGCAAGCATCGCGGCGCGACCTTAGCCGCGAGCAACTACGCTGTCTCGTCTCCGCTTAGTGCTCCTCTCTTCTCCTGATCTGAGTCCAGACTGATGAGTCAACCTTCGACGAAGTTAGACTGCTGCATTCTGCGTGCAGTGAAAAGGCTTTGTTATTCGTACGTTGATTCCACCATGTCAGTGCAATAATCGGGGGGGGGGGGGGGGGGGGGGGGGGGGGGGGGGGGGGGGGGGGGGGGTTGGGAGGGGGGGAGGAGAGGAGGGGAGAGGGGGGGGGACGTACCGGAGGAGGTCGCGCGGGATTTGCCCTTTCCGGAGGTGGGGGCGGTGGTGTATGAT